>JAULKM010101234.1:0-10236 GCA_032355605.1 Rubia tinctorum | reverse complement strand
ATGATGTATTTTCTAAACATCAAATTTTAATACACTATTATTATACATAAATAAAGTTATCGTTGGTCAAACATGATATGAGAAAGTTGATCAAAAAGTGTACAGCTTGAATTGGGACAGAGGGAGTAATATAGGTTGATATTTGTAGTTTTTTATTAAAAAAATGTTGAGTTTTTTATGATTTTTTGAGTGAATAATTTATACTCTTGAGATACCGTAATTTTTTTGTTGATGTTTTTGTTTTTTTCCATTTTGATTTTTTAAATTTTTGGGTGAGTTTTAGTTGATATGAGTCGATATTTTGTAGTTTTTTGGGCTATATAGGTTGATATTTTTTTTCTCTCATGTTGATGTTTTTCATTTTCTCGGTGAGTTTCAGGTGATACGAGTTGATGTTTGTAGTTTTGGTTGACATATGTTGATTTTTTTGTAATATTGTTTTCCATATGTTGACGTTTTTCATTTTTGGGTGAAGTTTAATTAATAGGAATTGATTTTTTTGCTTTTGATTGATATTAGTTGATATTTGTAATTTAAAAAAAAATTATAATTAAGTTTTCCTGATGTTTTATGATTTTCATTTTTTATTAATTTTCATTATATATATTGCTGTTTTATTTATTATTTTATATATTTCCTCCAATTTTTTAGTTGATGTTTTATGATTTTTCGTTGACATTCTCTTGTTTTTTTGCTGACATTTATAATTTTCAGTTCGATGATCATATTAATTTTTTTGCATTTTAAAAATAATTTTTATTTTTTTGATTTTTGCAGGCTGCAGATGACGAAAAAATGATGAGGGAAAAATTGGACAAAAAAACCCTGAAAAATATTAGCAATATGTCCCTATAAATTTATTAAAAATAGGTCCTTGTAAAATTATTAAAGGTAGCTCAATGGAGTTAGAATATAGTAAAATTGTATAAAAATCTCTATATAAAATTTAGACGGTCTCACAGGAAACCATCGAAAGCAAAAGGTATAAAGTGGAGTATTATTCTTTATGACGTCGAAAAGGGAAAAGGGAAAATGTCCTCAAGATGAAATTGTCATCAGCTGCTTTACTCACGCTTTAAAGTCCAGCTAATGGCTCTCGTTGAATAAAAATAATTTACTACTCACTACAATAATCTATCTATGTGTACAGTAACTAACGTAAGAAACCATTCAAGATGTTGATCTATATTTCCTCCAAGGTTCACGTGAATTGTGATACAACAGATCACGTCATACCACATAAACCCAATTTTATTAGTACTCACCAGGGTCTATTTAATGGGGTTGCTTTAATTTTTTGGGGCATTAGGAATATAATTTAGGAATATTCGTCAGTGAGCTAACTACTCATGTGATTTAGCTAACTAAATTAAATTAATTAAAGTGTAGATAACTTTTTTGAAAAATTTAGCTAAGTTAGAATCATATACGGTATGTTATTATTATACACAATATCCTATTTTAGCTAGTCTAACCATTTGGACAAAGTTTATTGTGCAATTATAACAAGTGTCATTTGGGATGAGGTATTTTAAAACTATACTAATAAATCTAGAGATCTATTGTGCAATTATCAAATATTATATATAAAATAAATTTCATTTTTTCCCATTTCCTCTTCGATCTGAAACTTGTAACCGTCACCGTCCCACTGCTCTGTCGCCGCTTCTTCTTCTTCCGCCGGCGTCGTGGGGGAGCTAGGGCACCAGTGGTAGTTTATTGTTGTGGCGTCGCGATTACACCTCACCGGCGGAGCTAGGGTTTCATCGGCGACGATTCTTCTTCTTCTTCCGCTGTTGTGGTTGCAGAGTCGCGAGGGCTTCCGATTTGAGGCTCATCGATGCCGAGGAGCTCCGCCGTTGTGTTTGCAGAGTAGCGCCGGCGATGAGCAGCAGCGACGACGAGGGGCTAGGTTTGACGAAAATGACCCTAGTTTGTAGATGGCAAGGCAACCTCTAGGATTTGCATATGGCGAGGCAACAACCGCAATGACAAAGTTGAAACCCTAGGCATCTGTAATTCGAATTGGAGTTGAACGACGGAGAGGCAACGTGACGCGATGGAGACCGTAAAGTTCCACTTTTGCGACGGCGACAACGAGGCATTGTTGCGGTCTTCTTCAGGCGTGTGAAATCCACGCGCGTCGGTGAAGATGAAGATCGCACGTGCAAACACGCGCGGATGACGACGATAACTGATGGTGGACGACGGCGGCGGCCGATGGACTGAGGTTTGGCGTATGAGAAATGATGTTTAATTTTTTTTTCAAAGATATATACCGCGATTTATTATTTTTTGACTAAATATATGATCAGTTAAGGTTTTTGGTCTAGTGGTTAGTGCTCTGGACTTTGAGATTAGTGTCTTAGGTTCAAATCCCACATGGACCTTTATTTTGAATAATTTATGTTCTTGAGGTGCATGCTAAGATTTAATATTATTTTACTGAGTGTAAGTTCAATAGTGAGTCTCTGGTGCAGTGGTTATTACTCTAGGATTGGTGACCTGAGTACAAATCCCACTAGGTCTTATTTTTTGAAGAATTTTTATTCTTGAGATATTGTAGCGTTTTGGTTGATGTTTGTAGCTCTTTTTTCTTGTATTGATGTTTTTCATTATTCGAGTGAGGTTTAGTTGATATGAGTTGATTTTTAGTATTATTTTTGGGTGATATGGATTGATATTTGTAGTTTTTTCTCATGTTGATGTTTTTCATTTTTCGGCTGAGGTTTAGGTAATAGGAGTTGACGTTTGTAGTGTTTTTTCCTCTTTTGGTGATGTTTTTCATTTTCCGGATGAGGTTTAGGTGTTAGGAGTTGATGTTTGTAACTTTTGGGTGATATAGGTTGATATTTATAGTTTTTTTATAAAAAAATGTTGATGGTTTATGATTTTCAGAGTGAATAATTTATATTCTTGAGGTACCATAACTTTTGTTGTTGATGTTTCTAGTGTTTTTTTTCTCTATGTTGATACTCTTCATTTTTCGGGTGAGTTTTAGCTTATATGAGTCGATGTTTTGTAGTGTTTTTTTTGGTTATATGGGTTGATATTTTTAGCTTTTTTTCCCTCTCATATTGATGTTTTTTCATTTTCTATGTGAGTTTTAGGTGATAGGAGTTGATGTTTGTAGCTTGTTTGGTGATTTTATTCATGTTTTGTAGTGTTTTTTCCTTATGTTGATGTTTTTATTTTTCGGGTGAAGTTTAGGTGATAGGAATTTATGCTTTTAGTTTTTGAGTGATATAGGTTGGTGTTTGTAGTTTTTTTTAAAAAAATTGATGATTTAATCTTTGTTGATATTTTTATGATTTTCAATTTATGATGTTTATTATTTTCAGTTGATGTTTTGTTAGTCGTAGTCGGTAATTTTTCAAATTTTTGTTGAGTTTTATTTGATTTTTTAATATATTTTTTGCTGCAATTTTTTAGTTGATATTTTATGATTTTTCGTTGATGTTTTGCTAGTTGTAGCTGATTTTTATAATTTTCAGTTCGATGATCATACTGATATTTTGCTTTTTTTATTTTTTGAATTTTCTTTTGAATTTTTCTTGTAGATTGTAGTTGGCGGACAATGATGGGAAAAATTGGACAAAAAAGTCATTGTGAAAATATTAGAGATAGGTCCCTGTAAATTTACTAGGGATGTACCCCCTACTTAGGCACCGGTATCTCAAGGGGTTAAAATACCGGTACCTATGCTTGTTTGTACCAGTGTTAGTAAATAGGTGATGACTAATAAAAATCCGGTCAGTGAATTTTTACTCACTGGTCGGAATTTGAAACTCAGACATCAAAACACAAAATAACAAGAAGTTCACGTAAGGAAACTGGAAATTCATAAGCACAACTAAGAAGTTCATTACATATATATATATATATATATGAAAATACATAACAACTCACAATTCATGAAACAAACTAGATCTAAACATAAATTAACAACATCAATTATTATAAAAACTAGAACATAATCTCTATAAACCCTAGATAACATTAAAGAACTAGAACCCAACCAGCGATCAAAGCGCGGGGAGATGGCGTCGGGGATGGTGCGCCATGGGAAGATGGCGCCGAGGCTGGTATAAGACTGCATCGCTGCGTCGAGAATGGTGCGTCGGGGAGGTCGACGACGGCATTGAAGCTTTCAAAGTGAGGCTAGGCGGCGGCGGAGATGGAGAGGTGGTGGAGAAGAAGAGATGGAGAGGAGGTAGAGGCAGGATAATGAGAGGGCAATGATGGTGAGTTACATTTAGGGTTTGAGATTTAGTTTATATTGACAAAGTTTTAATGGTTGAGATTCAATCAACAAAAGAAATAAATGATTCAAATGAAACAAAGTTGAGATCATCTTTTTATGAACTTTGTAGCACCGGTACAAATACCAATGCCCAAAATGGCCCATAGGGGGGCCTATATATGTAAAAGCAGCTGCTTGAAACTGATTTAAAAGATTTTTTCTTAAAAAATGAACCCGAGGGAAAATCTGAGAATTTTTTCTTAAATATAGAGCACCGTACAAAAACCTGTGCCAAAATGGCTTATACTGATACCTATGTATATGAAAAGCAGTTGTATAGCGCTGCTTTAAATGGGGTACATTTATTATTTTTTGGACCCGAGAGCAAACATGAAAAAAAATCTAGGTATGTAGCACCGGTACAAATACAGGTGCCTAAGTAACTCATAACGGTGCTAAGTTCAATATTTCAAAATTTTACACAATCCCTCCAAAATTTTGAATGAAAATTTGGAAAATTCATTTTCCCTCCATAACTTAGCACCGGTGTGAATGAAAAACAATGTCAGTGCTAGTATTATTTGATATTTTTATGAACTTTATAATTTTTACTACAAGTGTATAGAAAAAATTTGGACGCGGCGAATCACAAAATTGAAGACACCAAAACTCAATTAAATAAGAGACTTTAGAGGTACACCGGGTGAACGGAAGAGCTTCAAACATATTTATGAAAAATTATGCTATAGCCCACAAATTTGTTATGACATTATCATTCTCTCCAAAATACACGATTTTTGTTATCCTTGCATAAATATAGAAATATAAAATAAATGTTTTTTATGAAAATTTGAAAACCGATAGTACATGCTCTACAGTAACTTAGAGTTGATTAATTAGAAGTAAGAAAAGGACTTATGTATGTTCTTATGCACAATTGTTGATAAATATTTTGTTACGGACTTGAAAAATACAATGGGGGTGTATAGGGTAGCATCGTGTTCGAGTGGACTTCAATTTGGAGTTACGAGTAAAGTTTTTACTTTTTGTACTTAGGTCTCTCCAAGAAAGTTGGAATCGTCGAATTACGAAATTGGCGGCACTAAAATGCACTTCAATAATATGAGATCGTAACTTTCCAATTTGGACATGTATTGGTGAACAGAATGAGCTCGAAAGTCAACATTGATTACTTATATAAATTCTGGGAAAATTACACTGTGGCCCAAATTTGTGTTATCCCATTACCTATTGCTCCAAAATACATAAATTTTTTTATTCTTGCCTAAATACAGAAGTATAAATATTTTTTTGGTAAAATATAAAAAAAAGTGCTAGTACATGTTCTAGAGTAACTCATGGCTGATTACTAAGAAGTTACAAAGTAAAATTGGATAGGATTATAGATATGTTCTTGTGCCCGATGTTTTATGAATATTCCCTTATAGACATGGAAAATACATTGGGGGTGGATTTGGTAGGATCACGTTCGAGCGGATTTCAATTTGGAGTTACGAGTAAACTTTTTTACTTTTTGCACTTTGGTCCCTCCAAAAAAGATGGAGGTCTCAAATCACAAAATTGGTAACATCAAAGTGCAATTAACCAATAAACTATCGTGACTTGCCGATTTGCTGATTTTGGCCTACCAATAAACTATTGTCTAATTAAAACAATGATTACTTCTACACATTTTTAGTAATTTACATTGTGGCCCTCAAATATTACAAACTGCACTCATAGCACCAACATATTATAATCTATGACAGTGCTAGCTATTTTCCCACCATAATTTTACCCGCCAAAATTACTAGTTCGATCATAGACATCGGTATTAGCACCGCTATCTGTCATTAAGACAAAATTGGTGTTGGAAAATATCAAATTAAGACTTTTTTTCAAAGGCACTGGTTTCTAGAACCGGCATTTACTTAACCAATGACGGATTTATTATAGACACCAGTACTAGCACCAGTATATATCATTCAGACAAAACCGGTGCTGGAAAATATCAAATTCAGACTTTTTTTCCAACGACACCGGTATCTAGGACCAGTATTTAGTGAACCGGTGATGGATTTATTCATAGGCACCGGTATTAGCACCGGTAAATGTCATTCAGACAAAACTGGTGCTGGAAAATATCAAATTCAGACATTTTTTATTCAAAGACACCAATATCTAGCACCGATATTTAGTGAACCGGTGCTGGATTTATTCATAGGCACCGTTTTTAGTTCATTTGCTAAATTACCGGTGCCTATGATATTCCTAGCATCAATATTACTCTTCCAACACTGACATACCGGTACCTATGTACCTGTTTTCCAGTAGTGCTTTGCAGTAGTGATAGATCCCTAAAGCTAAAATAGAGTTAGAATTGCATAAAGACTGCTAAAGTTTAGTCTGCCTCACATGAGACCATCTCATTATTATATATCATTGTATATTTGAAAAGTACTATCTATATAATTTAGAAAAAAAGAGGGCCCATTTATTATTATTAAAAGGGTTATTTACATTTATAACCCTAACTTTAGGCAAAAAGTGTCAATATAACCCTTCAATCTCAAAAAATGCCAATTTAACCCTAAATTAAAATTTGTATGTGCCAATGTGACCCTAACATTCAAAAAAATTGTGCCAATATGCCCAAAGTCCCTTATTCCGGCATTGACCAAATGAATTCTGGCAAAATGAGAATATGAAATGACAAAAATACTCCTTATGTCTTTCTTCTTCAAAACCTAATATCTTTCATCTGTTCAAATCTAACGTCGCCGCCTGTGCCACAGTGGGAGAAGAAGATGATGAAATCAGGCCTGCTGCCAGAAACCACCCCACCCACCCCTCTCAATCTCCTCCGCCCAGCCCCACCCCTCCACCGTCGTTGTTCCACCTCCACTGTTCCACCACCCCTCTACTTCTCCCAATCTCCTCCGTTGCTACCCCACCACCCCTTCACCTCTCCCAATCTCCTTAGCCGCTATACTCCTCCGTCGCTGCCCCACCACCCATCCACTTCTCCTGATCTCTTCCGACGCTGCCTCACCACCCTCCACCTCTCTCAATCTCCTCTGTCATTGCCCCACCACCTCTTCTGATCTTCTCCGCCACTGCCCATATCGCTGATGCTATACTCCGCCCCCGTACTCCGTCCCTCTGCCACTTTCCCTTCCACGATAAAATAAAACAACACAAACCCATATCCAAATACATCTATTTAGAATACACACCCATTTGTATGGGTAGGGAAGAAATAGATCCAAATACATCCAACACAAACCCAGATCCAAGAAGAAAATGGGGAGGGGTAGGGAAGAAGAAAACGAGAAGGGGTGGGGAAGAACATATAAATGAACTTTTTATCCTTTTTCTTTTTTCTTATATTTTTTATTTAAGGACAAAAATTGTCTTTTCCAGAAGTTCACGTCATCTGAAAAATTGACTAAAAAGTCAAACGAGTCAAAAGTTATATTGACATTTTTTGAGATTGCAAGGTTATATTGACACTTTCAGCCTAAAGTCAGGGTCATTTGAACACTTTATTCTTATTAAAATTGTAATTGATATTTAAATTTTTTTAGGAGTGGATATTTTAAATATGAGAAAGTTTTTTAATATACTGATTAGTGGCTGGATCAATTATTAGTATTTTATTTGTATTAATTAATAATTTAATTAACTCAACTCAATTCAATAAAAAATCAACACAAAAATATATAATTAAGAGATAGTCTCATGAAAGGCCATCTTTCCATAAGTTTATGGACAGTCCACAGTGGCTTTTACTTTAAATGCTGTATTTTTTTAAAAAATTAATATTGTATTTTAAAAGTTAAAACAAGTAATACTATGTATTTGAATGTGAAAATATAAATAGTATATAATATAAAAATATATTTTCAAAATTTAGTATGTAATTTAACAAATGCAGTAAGTTAAAAAATAAGTGAACCCGTCCATAAGCTTATGGACAGGCTGCCTGTCAAGAGACCCACTCTATAATCAATACCGTATTAGATTTTTTTTAAAGCATATCGTTCATCTTTGGAGAACGATGTTGATGCTACTCTCTCCAATTTTTTAATATTGGCATCATTTTCTTTTTATTTGGTTTTTAAATAATAGTGATGCAGGAACAGAAACCTCCGATTCGATCCGACCTCGATCCGACTTTGCTGACCCGCAATCTACAAAAGAGACAACCCTGGAAGAATTCGGGGGGATTCTTCTATGACTAAGTCAGACTCAGTTGGAAGATAAGATAAAAGGCAAGAACGAGCAATGAAAACAGTGCCTCAAAATAAAAAGCATACCTCCCTATTTATAGTTATCTTGGAACCCTAATCTTTGGTTTAAGGCCTAACTTCTTTCTTCTTCTAGAGAGGCCCCTTGGTGAACCCTGATCGAAAGGCGTGAGGCCCATCTTGAGTCTTGGGCCTTTCGTCTAGAACTTGATGTGCTAGCTCATATTGGTCTTTCTTCTACTAGGATATCCAAAGCCCCCAGAAAGGCTAAGTGATCTTCCATTATTTGAATTTTTTGCCTCATCGAAGGTTACGCTAAATCATCGAGAAACTTATTCCTATGATGGCTCTAACCTGTGGTTGTTGCCTTCGATGAGGTCAAAATTTTCCTCAAGCCTTTTAGCTTTCGAAGCTTATATTTTGCGGATGAGCACTTAGGTTTTTTCAAATAACTTAGATTTTGGAAGTTCTACGAGCGCGCATGGAAGAGGTAATGGCGAGACTTTTGGCGTGTGAGTAGGTACCGCAAGTTGAATCTGCTCTCATTTTTCATCTTTTTAAGTTCTCATTTTCTATAGCCAATCATTATTCCCCTTTTCCTTCTTTTCTTGCCTTTATTATCCCCACAATCCCTTCTTTTTCTTTTTATCAGTCTCTTCTTCCTATGCAGGTCATATATCAAGCTTTCTTCAATTTCAACTTCAACTTCAATTCTCAGCCCCCAAGTTATTCTCCTTCTCCAGTCATTACGAGTAAGTTTCTATGGCTTATCCTCTCACTTTAGACTATAATAATGCCTCATTTTCTCCTCCGTCTCTTTTTGCAATAAACCTTGAGAGGGTTTCTGGTGAGGGACCGAGTTTCCCAGATGACAATCTTTAGGAAAATGCTAATTCGTGCTTTTTCGGCGAATTGTCTCTCGATTTTACTGAGTTTCCAATTAGCTCAGAAATTTCAGAGCCAATCCAGCCCATTTCCTCCTCTGGTGGTCTTCTTGACTCCCCTGTAGAAACTACTTTAATCATAATTGAACCTTTTGGGATAGATAATAACGCCAACGGTTTTTCTGGCCAATCTGGGGGTAATCTTGAACAAATAAGCATTCCTAGGGTTGAAGGGGCTACAAATATAATTTTGTATGTTTCCTCTAAGAGGAAATTTATGGTCAAGAAGCTTTCTAAGAATAAATCCTCAGCTACTTAATGGGGCTTTGGGCGTTACTGCTTCCCCGGAGAGATTCAAAAACTCATCGAAGAGATTCCTCATATCAGCATATTCCTCTAGACGATAAGTTGAGGGTTTTTGAACCAGGGATGTTCTTGGATAATCTCCCTATAGGAAATCCATAACATATAGTAGACATATTAAGTCGGGACTAAGTTTTCCCTTCCCTTCCCTTTTATCGAACTTGATGGAAGAGTTTGATGTCAGCCTGTCCTAGTTGCGTCCTAATGTGGTAGTAATTATAATTAGGGGTGTTCAAATTGTCCGACCCGACCCATTTTGACCCGCCCCATATGGGTCGGGTCGGGTCAATGACCCATTTGGGTCGATATGGGTCGGGTCAAAATGGGTCGGGTCAAAATGGGTCGGGTCAGATTTTGACCCAAATCGACCCGTTTTGACCCATTTGCAATTTTATGTCATTTTTTTGAAAAAAATCATTAAAAAATTAGTTTAATACAAAATTCCCACCATTAATTTAATTCACAAACAAGTTTAACATTCTTAATTTTTTTTATA
>JAULKM010101233.1:0-10236 GCA_032355605.1 Rubia tinctorum | reverse complement strand
AACCCCTTATGATGTAAACCTACCTAAATCTAGCAATCTTACAACAAAAAGATAACAAAAGATATGTTAAATGCTTCAGAAAATACATGCATTTGACGTCTCATCAGATTTGCTCTGGGAGGGATTTCGCACAATCTCTCAGGTAGATTTTGCCATTTCATCACTAAATTCCAAGAGTAAATTCAGCCTCCCACTCTTTTTTTCTTCGGATTTAGAGTTGGTATTGAGAATTTAGGATATTGAATGCTAGTGAAACCATAAACTTGGATTGGATTGAGATGACATTGCATATTGGTGTGCGGGGATGTCGAAAATATTTTGGTGGACAATTTTACCCCTGTGAGGTCGGGACTGTTTTGTGTTATCTTTTGCTATTTTGGTTAGTGCTATTTTGTTCTTTATTTGTTAGTGTATATTTTGAGTGTTGTTGGTTTTGTTCTGTTATTATATCACCTTGTTGGAATGTGTCTTAAGCTGCCCCGAACCCTCACTTTATTGGACTTATGAGGCTTGAGTTTACTTACAAGTTACGGTGGGGTAGGCTATGCCGATGCCCCATTGTGGAGACTAGATTTGTGGACATGAAGGTTCTTAAGAAGCTGAAGTTCCACAAGTCGGTCAAGAACTTGCTAAAGATGATTGGTATACAGGATTTCATGGACAAGGTGCAAGACGTACACTTTGGAGTTACTTGCCACTGTCAGGTAAGGAAGTGATCAGTAAGGTTATTCGGTAGTCCACTTCCACTTGGGAGACGAGCCTCGCATGATGACATATCAAAAAATTGCCGAGTGCTTTGGATTGAGGTACAAGGATGATGTACCCAATAGAGACGAGAGATGAGAGCATGCGAGTAAACCTCATTGTATATTATACCCTTAACTTAGGTTACTTAATAGAGGCGACTATGATTGAGCAGGAGGATGAGAGGATATATTGGCACCATAAGGGCTCCAAGTTCATGAAGGAGAGATACGTCTCAGGTAGATCTTCACCATCTGGGACCTTCTCATCAAGCCTGGTCAAAGATATAGAGAGGATTTCTACATGGGTTTGGGAGCATTCATCGCCTTGGGTGATGATGATGAGAAGGAGGAAGAGCCAAATGTTCAATGAGTAGGCCCAATGGAGGAGGATCTACTTCGGCCACCACTTGAGTATCTATTTTTTCAACCACTGCCACTACCACTGGCTTTTTAGCAGCCACTGCCACAACTAGTAGTCCAGCCACCAATGAACTTGAGCCCAATTCAAATTGAAGAGGTTTTTTTACCACCCCTCACCGCACCGAAGTTCCCGAGGTTCACATCAGTTAGAGCAGAGGAGGCACAGTGTGTCTTGACACTATGAGTACTTGCGGAACACACGAAGTAGGGCCAAGCCATGGTAAGTTTTAGCATGAGGAAATTATGAGTCACTATTGCCCACAACATGATGCAGGTTCCAGCCACACTAACTCTTGGCACCACGCTCAGTTCCACCCTCACATGCATGAGTCACTGGCATATAACCCATGGAGCCACCACCCCTCACGAGCCCGATTACATGTAGGAGTTATGATTTACACTCCACGGGGTTGCTAGTAAATAGACCTTTTCGAGGGATAATAAACTAACCCACCGAGCACTTCACAAAGATAAAGATTTTTAATGTTTCTCCCGTACTTTCTATTATACTACCAAAGGGGTAAATAGTGGAAAGTCTACGGTCATCCATGTAGATGCTTGGAATTTAAAAGTTAACTATGAAAAATTTGAAACCGGTTCATCGGTCCAATTGCATGTAGAAAACAGTAAATGTTGCAAACAAGATTTTTTAGGGGGTTTTATCTATCAACTTCTGAACATAAAAGAATTTGAGAGTAAACTAGATTAAGTTAACACTTAAGGACATTTCTTTTACATGATCGGTAGAATATTTTATCATAGATTCTATCAAATAAAATACATATGAACATATCCTAATGTTTATGTCATATAGTGTGGTCAATAGTCAACATTTCCTTTTTCCTGTCACACAAAGGTGCTCAGGTCTTATTATATCGACACCACCTCCGTATTAGGAAATTACGTCAAGCGACCAGGTTGTTATGCACTCCTCTTCCCCACAAAGAATTACATCTCGGGCCTCCACTATGGATGCTTCTCCCTAGGTCTATAGATGCAATTGGATTAACATCTCATGATAACTCTAGGGTTGCAATGGCAACAGTCGAATTACAACAACCATAGTTTACTTCTAAGTCGCGTACTTTAACTCTCCTTATTACCCTTGTGACACTCCCGATGGGACAAAGATACTAGCACCGTACATGAAAAATAGACTAAGGTGTATGCCAACATAGGATATCAATCATGTAATTAACAAGAATGTAAAGAACACATCAAACATGATATTCATTGGGAGGTCATCGTCTTACCTCTAAAAGTTACAATTTATAAGCCTTAAATACTTCCTAAATACAATCAAGTAGATAGTGGCATGGTCATTCACGAAGAAGAGGAATTTTTCTAAGGGCTCATGCACATAAGGTATATAAAAGGATATATATAAATATATATATATATATGAAAGAAAGTGGGGGGGGGGGGGTTATGGTTGGTTTTTCTAAGTTATGAAATTATAGGACAAAGATGCTACCATAAACAAGATATCAAGCTTACTAAACAACAAACTACAAAGAGTGAATAAAACACAAATTACGGGACCTTAGGTGCAATTGATTTCCACTTCCAAACCTCTTATCTATCCTTGAATCCATGACCTATTCACTACTTTAACTACTTGTTCCGAAGATATGTCTTTTATTCATTTTTGGTAGTAGTTTACAAAAGTGAATTCGACACTCTTGTAAACCTCACTAATGACCCCTTTAGTCGAGAAACGCCTAAAGATATCCCATTAATGACATTATGTACGAAAAATTAATCAAGCTTGGTAACACTTATAAACATTAATCCAAATGTCTAAGCATTGAACCAATTTAGGCATTTACTGAGATTAGTTAAGAAAGTTTAACATTCAATGACTTCTCCTACTTTCTACCTTAGAAAAAACATGACAAAGAGTTCAACATCATCATATTAAGCAATTATCAAATCATAAACCCAATTAAGAGCTCTAACTCATGCTCTTGGGTTCCATTTCAAAAGAGGGAAAATTAGCTACTTTTACCCATTCCTAACAAGTCATCATACAAGCATTAATACATATTATCAAACATCCAACCACTTTAATGACATTAACAATTAACATTAAAAGCTTAGTAAATGCACAATAGCAGAAGCAGTAAATAGGTAGAAATAATTCTCAAGACATGGGCAAGGAAGCCTCAATCAATTACTCTCAAGGCTAAGGGTTTAGCAAATACAAATCATACTAACATTCATGAACAAATTCATACACAAAAAAGAGAGAGAAAAGATGAAGAGAAATGAAGAACCAGGGTTTTTAAGAGAGGAAATTCGGCCAAGAAGAAGAGATATGAAGTGGGTGGCTAAAAATGCTTTATATAGTACAAGAGAGAAGAAAAGAAAAGGAAAAGGGAAAAGTACATCAGGATCCAGCCCGGGAGGAAATGGGCTCACCTTAGTGGTGGAGGCCTCAATCCAATTTCCTAATCTTGGCTTGCCCATCTGCCCGGGCGGATAATGATCCTTGCGGGTAAACGTTGTTCATGGCTTCTTGTTTTTCGTTCCACGGGTGAACCGTTGATCCATTTTGGGAGTTCCCATAGTTGATTTTATAGTTCTCGAGAAGATAAATCCAATGGTACCACTCTTGGGGGCTGCTTCTTCTCAGACCATTCCCATAACTCGGTTCAAACTTCTCGATCATAATTAATCTGTTCTTTGTCTTCCTTCTTCAACCATTCTTTCTTCTACCACATTTTGACTCGTGGCTTTCAATATTATACCATCATTTTGAATGAACTTCACTAAAATACTCTAAAGTTATTAAGAGCAATCTACGAATTAATCTCACAAAAAGGAATCTAGATGCTCGTAAGGACCAAAAATCCATTAGACTCAAAATAGGTTACAAAATGAAAGATTTAGATACGAAAAATGAAAACGGTTATCTAAACCCCTTATGATGTAAACCCACCTAAATTTAGAAATCTTCCAACAAAAAGATAACAAAAGAGATGTTAAATGCTTCGAAAAATATATGCATTTAACGTCTAATCATTTAAAAACATAAAAGGATAGGGTAATTTGGAATCTCACAAAATATCAACCCAATCTCGAATAAAATTTAAATCCCCAAGCTAAAGAACTACTCCCTTCATCCAATAAGTAATTGCACAATTAATTTTTCATTGTCTTCAATGAGCACGTTTGACTGTAAATATCTTTAGTTACCTACAATAATATTGAATAAAAAATTAATATTTAAAAATAGATGTTTAGATGAATCTAACAAGATCTCACATGATATTTTTAATATATATAGTTTTGTTTTTATTAACGGTCGAAGTTTGCAAAGTTTGACACCCAAAAAGCAATTGTGCAATTACTTATGGGATGAAGGGAGTACTCTATAAACATTGAATCCAATCTATCCATTGGATTTAATGCCCTCATGGGAAAAACTAGGAAGGTTAAACTAAGAGAGAAGAGTTATTCATTTTCTCTCTCTACCTACTCTTAAAAGAACTAGGAGAATGAAAAATAAACTAGACAAACTTAAATCCTAGTACACATAGGTGACTTTATATAGTAGATAGGAAATGGGCTTTAAAAGAGGGCCAAAAAGGCAAGGAAACCCTAGTTGGCCGCCATCATGAGCTGTGCAATAGCATACGATGTGTGTGGAATGGGCAGCCGACTATTGTGTGTTTCCATGCAACAGAGCGGCACAGCCATATGTTTCCTCACGGGCCACCGAATGGGAAATCATCTCAACACTTGAACTGCATGGACCTTGTGTTTCCTCAGGGGCTGCCAGCTGGGAACACATTCTTAGCTCTTGAAATTCACGGCCCATGCAATAATATGCGGGCCGCCGTCTAGGAGTTTATCTCTTTTCAAACTGATGGAGTGCCCGTGCATTTCATCACTTGATGTGGGATAATCTTTCGATCTGAAACTTTGAGAAGCAAGAGCTGTGCTGTATGGCTCGGCCCGTGCTTCATACTTAGTTGCATGAGCTGAATGAACTGCACGGGTCGTGCAATACATTGCGGTCCGTGCAACCACTTGAGCACCACCAACTTTGGCTGCCATGGGTCGTGCAATACGACACGGCCGTGCCACTCTTCTTACTTCTTCGGGCTTCAACTCCCTTCTTCTTGGCGCATTTCCATCTTCTACCAATATTAAGAGCGTGACCTTAGGTCTATTACCATCTTCACAAATGGCCTTCTACTATCTACTACCACCCTTTCAAATGGCCTTCTACTCTGAAGTGCTTACGAGCCATCTACAAAAAAGCTCACAAAATAGGATCTAGATGCTCGTGAGGACATAGCATCCATTAGGTCTAAATAAATCTACAAATTAAGGATTTAAACAAGAAAACCAACAAAGGCTATCTAAATCCCTTGTGATGTAAACCCAACTAAAACTAGCGATCAACCATCCATAACATACTAACAAATGTACTGAATGAATTGGTTAACACATGCTTTTAGGTGTAGATCAATCCCCCTCACACTTAAACATTTACTCGTCCTCGAGTAAACAAGCAAAAATCTAAGCAGATCATAGCATGCCAAGAGTTGCCCAACACATTCAACATTTATTCCTAGACTATCCTAGTTCCCCCAAAGATGTAAGAATCCAAAAACTCTCACTCCCCAATGAAGTTAAGATAATTTATCCAACCAATCATACCAACAAAAAGTTGAAATTCACAAAGATGAGTGTGAATCTAACTTACTCTACCAAAAGTATTTCCAAATGACAATCAAAGAGAACCATATGATTGTTTTTTCAATTTCTCTCATTTTTCCTAGAAACCCTTTTGGGTTTTCATCATAACTTCCCACAAATGTTTCCTCACTTCTCACCTTTTCCACACCATGGCCTCTCACTTTTTCATAGGTTTTTAACCTCTTCGGATTTTTTCCCATTATTGCCTAAGTCGCCCTTTTGGGTTTTTGACTTAGCCGAGTATATATATATTTTTCTTTTTCAATTTTTTTGTAGAACAAAATGCCTGAAGGTGGGATTCATACTATATGAAGATAATCAAAACAAAATGACACAAAACATAAAGGAACTTTTCTTGAATTACTAAGTGCCTAAATACTCTCTTCCCCACACTGAAACCTTGTATTGTTCCCAATGCATCATAAAAAGTAAAAATCAAAAGTGGAGCAGGGGGGATAGTAAGCACTTACTCTTGGGACCCCGAAAGGCCTGCTCTCATGTGCTTCACCTCAAGCCTTCTTCTCATTTCCTCTTACCTCAATTATTTACCCTTAGTGGGAACTAGATCGCGGAAGCCCTCAAACTTTTAAGCATACATTCTCTAAATCAATTACTCTGTACCTTCCTCTTGTACATCGGCTCTCTCATCTGTAATGACAAACTCTTTATTCACTTTCCGCTCAATAGAATCCAATCTAGCTCCCCAATCTCTCATGGTGTCATCCACAACATCAAGCCAAACTCCGAACTCTTTCATTTGGAAGCTCATCCCTCCTACCATGTGACCAACCTGTTGCACTATTTGGGTTGAACTCATGAGTTGTTCTCAAAAAGTGGAAAATTGGTCGAAAAAATCCGCCGGTAGGCTGGCTCAAGTAGGTGGCATTCTAGGTGGAATCTCAACATATTTTCCATAGTGTATGGTGTGTCCATTTTATACAGCTTTTTTGGGGACTTTTTGTATTCACTTTTGTATACTTTTGTGCTTTAGATGTGGCGTTTTGCCTTGAAATTATCTAAGATGAGTTAAGAGCAACTTTACGCTCTTATTACTCTTCTAGGGGATTTTGTGTGATAAGGCAAATATTGGAAGAATTTAAAGACTATCTTTGAAGATTTGAAGACCATGAAGACTACATTTTGAAGACTACGAAAACCAGGAAGACTCGAAGAAGGGAAGAGGAGACAACTACAATTAGACTAAGATAGAAGACAACATTTGAGGGAAGAGCACTCTGACCATCGCGAGTTGCAAAAAATGTGTCACGATCGCAACAATACTCTTCCCGTCGTGAGTCGCGACAAATGTGTCGCGTGTCGCAACGGACGACTTCCCAGATATACTTTTTGTACTTTTGTACTATAAATACTCTCTTCTTCCCCTTTTCAAGAAATTTTTCAGCCCCTTTTTCTTCTGCGATTTTCTGGGTTTGTAACCCTAGTTCTCTTCTTTTTATTTTCTTAGTTTGTAGATTAGTTATGTGTTTTTTTTATTTAGCTTAGTAATATCCTTGGGAGCCTTGGATTGAACCTTCCACATCTATGTCTTGAGAATCATGTCTATCTATTTAATGCTTTCTCAATTGTGTATTTAGTGTGCTTGAATTTAGTTGTTGAATCCATTAATGGTGTTGGAAGTTTGAATATACGAATTGCTTGTATGATTATGTGTTAGGGTTTGGAGAAAGTAGCTAATTTTCCATTCTTTTGATATGAAATCCAAGAGCATGAATTAGAGCTTCTAATATGGTTGATGATTTTATAATTTCTAGATGAATATGATAATGTTGAATTCTTTATAATGTTTGTTTTGTGTAGCAAATAGGAGAAGCTTATGAACGTTGAACGTTTTTGGCTCATCTTGTGTAAATACATGAATTGGTGCAATGCTACAAAGCATGTTACCAAGCTTGTTGATTCTTTGTGCTTAATGCCATTCATGGGATACCTTCAGGCGTTGATCGACTAAAGGGTTCATTAGTGAGGTTTAGCGAGACATATCGAATTCACACTTGTAAACTACTATAAATAGGATAGAAAATTTATCTTCACAACAAGTAGTTAAAGTAGTGAATATGTAGTGGATTCAATGATAGATACGAGGTTCGTAGGGGGATATCCATTGCCCCCAAGGCTTTGTCATTTGTAGTTTTTATTCTTTTTAGTAAGTTGTTGCATGATTAGCAAGTTACTTTACTTTTCTAGTTATCTTGTGTTTAATTTCATAACTTAAGAAACCAACAAACCAAAACCCCCTTGCTTTTATATGTATGTATATATCTCTATCTAGGCCTATATGAACCCTTATATGGCTAAACCTTTAGGAATATTACTCTTCTCTATGGATGACCCCGACTTGCCACTATCTACTTAATTGTAGTTAGTAACCAAAAAGGGCTTATAAATTGTAACTTTAAGAGGTACAACGACAACCTCCCAAATTTTGGCATCACTGTCGGGGAAGAGGTGTTTATTTTTAAATGTTTGGCCATATTATATGTGAGTATTTGCTATTTGTTTTTATTTTCTTTTTGGTTATTTTTGTTCGGAGTAGGTATTGCTTGAGTTCTTGGTGAATTTTTACCTAGAATCCTTGGAATATCATTCCGAGTTTTTGAAGAAAAAAAGTATAGAACATCTCACCTTGATGAAACTCATAATGAGAAGAGAGACTCAACGAGCGATATTTTGTAGGATTTGTCATTCCGACCATCCTACCGAATCTTGCTATATGTTAAGGGATAGGCACTATGAGGAAGAAAGTACCGTTGGCTTTCAAAACAAAGGGTATTATGAAGAGTGCTATCAAGAAGATGGAGTTGATGGTTTCAAGGGAAAGAAGCTCAAGAATGGTATCTGTACCACAATTCTGACAATCTGGAGTGGAGTGGTAATCCGGATATGTGGTATGAAAATGAGCTAGAAAACCAAAACTATCCCCCATCACCTTTCACCATACCCCAAAACCAAGCCTAGAAAGAAGGTATAGTTTGACTAATGCAGAGATCATGGATACATTAGCAAACTTGACCAATTTAGCCAAGAATAATGAGGAATAGGAAGCCCACACTTCCTCAAGACTCGAGGCTTTAGAGGGGCATGTGAGCAAAATGATGGAAACGGTGATCCGTTTGGAAGCTTGTTATTCTGAAGATACACCATCCCAAGTCGAACTCGAAGATACGGTGAGTGAGGTCACCTTGACAAATGAGTTTGAATTCGAAAGGGATGGGGAGTTGGTAGTTGAATGCAATGAAGTTGAGGAAGAGGTGATTGTGCTACATCCATTTCCATCATCACTCCTACCCCCACCTAGTGAATCAACTCCACCATTTTCGGAAGTTTTGAAAGAGATAAGAGAGGAGCCAAATGACTATGCCAAGCCTTCTAACCACCCAACTCCTTTAAAATCAACTCCACCTCTATAAGACTTTCCTCTTGAAATTTTGGTACCCCCACCTCTCTACTTATGGATGCTCATGGTAAAGGGGTTCAAACCTTCCCCATATGGATAACATTAGGGTTATGTCGATGACCTTAAACATACAAAGCTAAGTTGTACCGACGACGTAAATAAATTCAGTTTTATTTTGGTTTTCGTCATTATTTTATTATTATTATTTTTTCTTGATATTTTCACGGTGTGTTTCCATATCTTTTTAGCAAAGATGAAGTGCATTGCATAGGAGAAGATGAAGGAATGATAGCCTTGAAAAGGAGAAGAAAGCTTGGAAAGATGGTAAGAAATATTTTGCTAAGTGCTGGGATACTCTATCTGTCGCGAGTTGCAACAGAGATGTCGCGAGTCGCGACGAATAGGGGAAAATTTACAACTTCCAGTTCCAGTCCATTTCGAGCATTAAGACATTGTTGCGAGTCGCGATGACCATATCGCGAGTCGTGAAACGTCTATCACGATCGTGAAAGGATTCAGAATTTTTTCTCAAATTTGCAACTCCCAGACCCAAACATTCGCGATCGCGAGAGGGCCATTGCGAATCGCTACAGAAATAATAAGAATCTGGCCATTTTGCAACTTCCAGGTCTAAACTTTTGGGATCGCAACATAGACCATTCGCGAGGTGGGTTACTCTGTCGCGAGTCGCTATAGTGTGGTCGTGATCAGGCACAACTTCCATAGGAAACTGAATCATTTTTCTTTATTTTTCTTCTCTATCAATTAGTTCTAAGAACCACAGCACTTTAACACATTTCTCTACCATCTTGCATATATAGACATGATCATTCTTGTATCTTTATAGTTATCTTTGTTGATTGTAGTATACCAACTACATCATTGTGACTATGATTGTTAAATTCTATAATGATGCTTGGATAATTGTCGATATATGTTAGATAT
>JAULKM010101232.1:0-10236 GCA_032355605.1 Rubia tinctorum | reverse complement strand
TCAATTTAAAAGGTTAGTGGAAGCTGTATGGCAGAAAAAGGAAAATGAAAGTATGGAGGATTTAAGCAGGAATCTGAAAAGACTAGAAACGCCTCTATCTGAACTAAACAGGAGGGAGTTTTCTGATGTTACAAAAATGGCTTTAAGAGATAGACTGGATTGGCAGACAACAAATGATGAATTGCAGCTTAACTCATTATCTAGAAAGAGCACAGGAACTGGAATCAATAAAAAGGAGGGAAGCAATGGAACTTGATGAAGCCGATAACAAGTTTCTGAGGCAGAGGGCAAAAGTCAAATGGCTCCAGGAAGGGGATAGACCAACCAGGTTATTTTATGCCAAAATGAAAGATATACAATAGTCAAACCAATTAATCTGTTTGTTTGATGGTACAAAGGAGTTATTAGGCAAAGAATTGGAGGCCCATTTGGTTTCTGTTTTCAAACAGCAACTAGGAAAAAAAGTACAGAAATTATGCAGTCTGGAGGAAGTAAGTATTATGGAGGGATAAGTGTTGAATTTACAGCAGTAACTGGGAATGATAGAAGGAGTAACTGATGATGAGATCTTCCAAGCACTGAAAGGAATTATATCAAAAGAAAGGCCCTGGTTATGATGGGTATAGTAGGTGTTTTTTCAAGAAAACAAGGAGCATTGTGGGTAATGGTTTCATCAGTGCAATAAGGAGTGTCTTTAGAGGTGAGGTGATACCTGAAGAGTTTAGTAGAGTTGTTCTTACTCTGATCCCAAAGAATGAAAGTCCTCAAATTGCTTCAGATCTGAGACCTATTTCATACTATTCAATTCCTTACAAAGTGATAAAAAATATCATTTGTAAGAGATTAGGAGCTATTTTACCACATCTGATCAACAGAAATCAAGGTGCCTTTGTCAGAGGAAGAAGTATAGCCCATAATATTTTGCTTGCCCAATAAGTATTCCACAAATATAAGGTACCAGGTATGAAACCAAGTTGTGTAATAAAAATCAATATCAGGAAAGCATTTGATGCCAATTGGAAATTTATGTTTAATTGGCTTAGAATTTTGAAACTGCCTGCACTCCTTTTAGAATGGATTAAATGATGTGTAAAATCATCTAACTTTTGTTTAGCCTTCAATGGATCATACACTGAAACCTTTTAGGGTACCACTGAGGATAAACTAGGGGATCCTCTTTCTCCCCTTCTATTTGTCTTGTGTATGGAGTTTTTAACAAGACTTTTAGAAAAACGATTTCATGAAAAAATAATAGGCTAACATCAGAGAACTAAGAAAGTGGGAGTTCCAGTCTTCTGTTTGCTGGTGATTTGTTAAAATTCCATGAGGCTAAACAGAAATCTATTGAAGATGTTCAGGAGGTGTTGTATGACTCTCAAAGAGTTTCTGGTTTGGCTATTAATAGTATGAAATCTACAATATACTTCTTAGAGATGAATGAACTGGAGAAGGATATTTTAGCTGATATATTAAAAATTCAGAAAGGGAATTTCCCTTTGAGATATCTGGGCTTGCCAATATCTACTTTCAGGTGGGATAGTACTTCTAGTGCTATATTGCTGGATAAAGTGAGTAAAAATCTAAGTACTTGTAATTATGGGAGCCTATCTTATGCAGGGAGAAGCCAACTGATAAACACAGTACTACTCAGTATAGTTGGATATTGGTCTGAGATTTTTAAGCTTCCAGAAAGTCATCACAAAGATATAGTCAAAAAATGCAGGGTTTTTTTTGGAACAAATCCAATGAAGGAAAGTATTTTGCCCCTGCCTCATGGAATGCAATGTGCAGAAGCAAAGAGAGGGAAGGTCTTGGTTTCAGGGATTCTTCTATATAAAATAAGGATGCTTTGTGCAAGTTAGTATGGGATATTCAAAACAAACAGGATGTACTTTGGATTAAATGGATCCAAGCATATTATCTCAAGTCGAAATCCTTTGAGAATCATTGTCCTCAGAAAGATCACAGTTGGATGTGGAAGTGGTTGAATAAGGTGAAGGAAAGAATGAAGGATAAACTGAAAAATGTGTCAGCAACAAAGAGAAATTTAGAATTTCTGTAGCTTAAAACATTTTGAAGGGAAGAGAGGAAGCAGATTCTATGGCCAAGCTGATTTGGGATTCAAAATTGATCCCAAAAAAAAGCTTCTTTCTGTGGATGCTTTTGAAGGAAAAATTGGCAACATTAGATATAATCTTGACTTTTAACATCATCAGAAGACCTAAGGTTTGTGTTATGTGCAAAGAGGAAAATAAGGATGCTTATCACATTATTATCAGCTGTAAGTATAGCAAGCAGCTGTTCAAACTTTTACAGATACCTGGGATGCCGAGTTTAAGAGATGTTAAAAAACTTTTTAAGATTTGGCTTGTTAGAAGGAAGAAAAGGAACAGTTTACTGGTTTCTTGGTTATACCATCTGTGGGAGGAGTGCAATAGAAGAATTTTTCAGCAGAATGAGAAGAAGATTGAAGATATGGAGCAGGTTGTGCTTGAGGAAGTACACCGGTTAACATGAGATTTTTTATTAGGTTGAAATACCTACAAATTTATATAGGATTATAATTATGGATGAAATGCATTTCTTTTCGAATTGGGCTTATAAAATTCAATCTCTAGCTTCTTAGGGATATTTTTATAATGGCCCAAAAACAACAGCAAATAGGGATTGAGGCAGCCTTTTTCTGAAAATGAAATTTAAACTAAATCCATAGTTAAAGCCTAGATGAGTTTCTCTTGTTAAAGCCTAGAGTGAGGGCTATAATTTGTACTCTTGACTTTTTTTTATGGTTATAAATGAAATCATACTTATAAAAAAAACTTGTATTTCATGTTTTTATTTTGTGTTCGTAGGGCGCAGGAATTCTTTAAAGAGTATCATTAGTAGCTACATTGGGTTCATTCGAGGGGACATTAGTGTCGTCAACACGGAGGTTGCTCTGGTGAAAGCTAGTCGCGCAAAGTTTGTTGCATCGTCGGGCCTGCACATTGACCTTGGATGTGATGAAAACATGCCCAACATCAAGCCGGTGTACTATAATTACAATGAAGAAGAAGAAGATGGTTTGGAATAGGAGGAACGGAACGCCAATGAAGATGGCACCGACCCTGAGGTTGAAGAAATGTTTGTTGATGATGGGAATGACCGAAGTGGATGATTTTATGATCAATTTGTTTGAATGACAATATAGAATCTTCTGGTCTTTGTGATATTTGGATGTTTTAATATTTAAGCATTTTGATGACCTTTGGATAATTGGATGATAACTTTTTATTTTTTGGATTTTATGAATGATTATTGGATCATCATTGTTCCTTGGTTCTTAGACTTTAAATTTTGTGCTTTTCAACTTAGAAGAATTGGTCACAAAACATGTCAATTAATCTAGCGTGCTACAACACTAGAGTTAGTTCCGAATTCGAAAGGGAGTCCCAACTATCAAAATCCGGTCCTGAAATGGTTATTAACTCGGAATGTGCTCTGGGATAAAAAATGAAGGAAAAATGCGTGGATGTTCCGAAGTCAGAACTCAGGTTCCGAACAGAGATGCATTATTCGTTCCCTCTCTGGACAAAAATGCGTTGCTTTTTTTTGTTGGAATAAATCAGTTATGAGCTCAGAACCTAAAAATTGGGCCTGTGCAATTTCAAATCAGATTTGAGTTTTGATTTAGGAACTATAAAGCGATTCTTTACAACGAAGGCCCGACTTAGTTCCGAATTTTGGAAGAAGATGTGCTATTAAAAAACCCCAATTTGAGACCCATTTTCCCTAAAATGTAAAACCTAAAATCGGCTTCCGCCTCTGGAACAACCTATTGAACTCCCAATTTCCAACCTCTCTTCACGTGGGATGTTCCAAAAAATGTCTTATTCCAACCCTGAAGGCTCAAGCCGTAATTGTAGGTCAAAATTGTCTAGAAGCTCTGAAACCAACAACCCCAGGTTTGAAAGAGCAAGGTTTGTATCACTTCCCGTGAAAAATAGATATAATTATTTAAGAGAGGGTGGTAAATTGCTAGGTTGCTATATAATTCATTTGAATGTGTACCATAGTATGGGAATAGCCGACCGTGTGATGAAATTTGATGGGTAACACGTTTGGCGTCTATTGACTTTGAATGAACCGTCGTACTTTAACGAGGTTTGTAAATTTTATAGAAATTTGCATGAGGTTGAGGGTGGTTGTTATGGAATTAGAGTGAATAGTTTTAATATTGACATAAGTTCTTGAATAATTAACCAATTCCCCGGTACCCCTAATGAGGGTCCAGAAGATGTGTATCATGAGGATATAGAGGGCCCCTTAGATGATGTCTATTATAGGGAGAAATGTCCTCTCGATGCGGAGTACCCAAATATTGACCCGTGGCTTGTAACGTTAGGTAGTTTCAATGAAATGCTCTAGATCTTGGAAGGCCGGAGTTCTTTTTTCTAAGTCACCTCACCATTGATCAACATATTGTGTACGAGATGATAGCTAGGACCATCATCCAGATACCCGTACACATGATTGAACCCACTTATACCTTATGTTTTACTATATCATTGAGGAAATCAATCCGAGGATGGTACTACTCAAACATATAATATGGGCTGCAACTTCAAAGAAGGTTATTAAGAGTCTCTCCATGGGAATTCGATTACCTTGATTTTGAGGAGCATGGAAAAGATGGTGTTTCATAGGAAGAAAAAGCCATGGAAATGGTTTGACAATAAATACTTTGTCAAGAAGAAGTGGGTAGGAAGTGGGCACTCTTCGAGCACAGGTGGTGTCAGAAGAGTTGCAACGCTACTGACTACAGCAAGAGGCAAAGGTTTGAAGAAGGTACAATTGTTCATGATTTTAAATATTTCATTATTGAAGTACATTATAATTTAATTGTTTATATTTTTGTGTTACAAAGGAATCAAACTCAAAATTCTTTAAAGGGTTAAAATTTTCTTTTAAATTGGTTCATGATGAAGTTTGCCAGTTGAGAGAGTGTGTGTGGAAGTTGGGGAGTCGATAACATGTGTACGAACATGCATTTGAAGCTTCAGAGGGATCCCACTCTTGAAGAACCTCTTCGGTGTAATTATATGACATCCACACCAGCTTATATTTTCTTCGTATCACAATGGTGTTATGAAAATTGAGCAATGTTTTTTTTTGAAGATTTACAAAGTGTTTGATTAAAACTTTGATTTGTGTTTCAGGATGATGAAGTTTGTAGTTTGAATACTCCTTTATTACTCCTTAATGAATTGACCTAATTTTAATTAATAGGGGAGTGATTTAGTTTTGAACAAGTAATAACCCTGTAAAAAGGGGTTGTAAAACTGCAATGACCATTTCACCTGAGGGACTTACGAACTTGGAAGCCCCTCCCTAGCTTCTATTTTCTAACACAAAAAATCAACCAAATAAAGCCTATCTTCACTTTCGTTTCTTTTTTGTTTGCTTATTTTTTCCCCCTTCTTCTCATCATGATCATTCCTTGACCATCAACCTATAGTCCTTCATCATGATCCATGCAACCTAATAACTACATAAACTCGAGTTCTCCTCTTAAAGCAACATGTCATAGTCATTCCATCCTATGACTTTATTTTTATCGAACCAACCAAATATAAAAGTTCAAATTCCACAACAAAAGGCCTCTTACCTTCAACAACAATCTCCCTCTAGGGTCAATGAGATATTTGACATAGAACACTTGATGAGCTTGTGTGGCCATTATGAAGGGAATATCTCTCCAACCAATCCGACTTCGATAAACTAGTGTGAATCCCATTTCTTCAGCTCTTTGTCCACAATTAACATCAACCCACTGACATTTAAATACGGGCACCCCGAGTGTTACGTAATCAAGCTCCCAAATTTCTAATTGGTCCCAAATTAACATATATGTGCATACATGGGATTTTCGTTGCTTAACTTCTAACGTGCAATGCCTCTGAACCGAGGGTAACACCATTGTTCTGATACATGCCCTTATCATCCGCTGATTTTGTGGCAAAAGTAAATCATTGATTTCGTACCCTCAATATGAAAGAACTGTACCAAGAGGTCTACGCACTAACAACTTAACTATTACAGGATGACTACCAACCTCCACAGCCAAGATGCGAACGTTGTAGTGTGTCATTGTAGAACTCGCGCTTCATTGAAATTAGGATGCAAAAATATTATTTCATCAATGAGGATATTAATATATGGCACAACATCCTCGTGGTTTCGGAGAACATAAAGTTGTGCCACACATAAATCTTCTGTAGTCAAGCTTAATAGCTTACCATGCTTTACCCCTTGGCCCTCTAACCTCCCCTCATGTGATGGAGATGCCAAGACGACTACCACCATAAATTAAGACATTCTACGACTTGATCAAACATTCAAGGGTTATGTTCGGGATCCTCTAAGTGACATGGCTGGACTGATGACAAGGTCAAGAACGAAGCTAAGAGATGCAGCATTGAATGCTTTGACAATTTCATGATCAAGAACTCAAGACTATATCGGCTAGGGCTTGGATTAATTATTCAAGTTTGTCGATTAAAACTATACTCTTTTTTCCCATTGGATTTTTAACAAGGTAGTGTGATCTGTGTAAACTATTGTAATATTATTTTATTTCAGTCCATAGCTCAGCCATGTGGGCTTTTTGAAGAGTAATTTTTGAATTTAAGACTGTTATTTTTGACCTAGTCCATTAGGGTTTAAAAAAATCAGTTTTATTCTGATTAGACTTAGATTTGGTAAGATTAGATAAGGTAATATTCTTCCAAGCTGACTTGGAGAAGAATTCATTTATTTTAAGAAGTTCTAGTAAGACATGGTTTTGGCTTCTTAAAACTTCCATAAGTTGAATCAGTTTCCATGTGTAACTAGGATTTTGGTGCCGAGATTCACCCTATAAATATGGGGGGTTGACCGAGTTGTTCTACAACTTTTTATTAATCATATATTCAGAATTTTGAGATCATTCTCTATGCTTGCGAGCTATCTTCATTGTTTCTTAATCCTGCGGGTTAATTAAGTATCAATACTTTCGATTTGTGAACTAACCCCATGGGCTAGTTTCATAAATTTTGAATTGATAAGATCCCGAGAGTTAATCTAGGATCAATTTGTGCACATACTAGGGTTTTACGAGATTCCTTGTTTCATCAAAGGTCTAAAATTCCACAATCCAGAGTCTTCGCAAGGAGATTCATATCAGTTAGAATTAGAGAAAAGCAAAAGAACCTGCGGCCGAGAATCATCAGGGGTTTCGAGTTCTTGCATTATTTTATTTTTGAATTTTTTTATAGATCTATAAAATTGTTCGTGTCATATTTTAACTGTGTTTGTTTGATCTTTTTAGCAGGAGGATTGAATGTAGACTCAAAGGATGTCGAAGGGTCCGAGAGTTAGAATACTTCGGTATTACTATCCGCCTTCACCTTCTTCAATCTAGTCTGGATGACGTTGAAGGGTCTGAGCATTAACAAGTATCATCTGCCTTCACCTCCCGGTCAATTTCGTAGTTTTAGGTAGTTTATACGGTTTATGTGCTTGTGATATCTTTCACCAGCTCTTTTGAAAAATTATTGCACACTCATAATCCTGTTTGTTTTCTTTATCGTTCTTTGATTCAGTGATATTGAATTGTTCTTGAATTTTTGATTGCACATTATGCAAAAAATAAAAAGATTCTTGTGTCAGTTTCCACATATATAGTGTCATATTCTTGA
The DNA here is from genome assembly GCA_032355605.1 of Rubia tinctorum. Lineage (NCBI taxonomy): Eukaryota > Viridiplantae > Streptophyta > Magnoliopsida > Gentianales > Rubiaceae > Rubia > Rubia tinctorum. The sequence goes on along the minus strand of JAULKM010101232.1, from coordinate 2,518 downwards.
TCCTTACGATTTTGAATACCTCGAACTTCATTTGAATCGAGAGGAAGTTGTTGCAGATTTCTTATTCCAAGTTTTATAAAGGCGATCTTTGTTCCAATTTTTTTTGAAATAAATAAAGGGAATCACATTTTGGGAATTTGGAATCAAAATTTGGGATTTCAGATTGGAAATTTGGGGATGTTTTGCAATTTTAAAAGTTTGGGGGTTGTTTTGCAATTTTTGAAATATTTGAAATTGCACATGGTTTAAAAGTTTTGGGGAATCAGATTCAGATTGTGAGTGTTATGTAGTGTATGAAATTCAGAGTTGGGGCTAAAAAATAAAAAAATAAAAAAGGAAATCCGATTTGAAAGGGAAAAGGAAACAAAAATCCTAATCGAAAAAGGAAAAGGAAGTCGAATCTAACTGAGAGTGGGTGAATGGATCTGAAAATTCATATTGGGCAGCTAGTAAGTGCTTAAAATCCGTTTCAAGAAAGGATTTGGGGTTAAGTTCCTAATCCAATTCGATTTCGGAAAATTTTCTTAAATTTTCGGAACTTATTTGAAACCTATATAAAGCATTCTTGTTTTGATCATAACTTCTTCATTACAGCTCCGATTTGTGCCATTAAAATTGATTTTTTCCTTATTCTTTTTAGAATTTGGAATTCAGATCGTGGAGCCCAATTTTGAGTTTATATATTTTTAAATTTCAAATAAGTTCTGTAGTATATTTCTCTTATTTTACTTTTAATCAGCGATGAATTGATCGATTGCCCTTACATTAGCCTTTGCCTTGTGAGTTGGCAATTTTATACACTTGGTGAGCAGCCTTACCAAACAAAGGGAAGGGGGGGGGGGATGATTTTTACGCTAACCGTTTATCTTTTCTTAGCAGTTTAGCAGAGATGGTGGACGTTTATCTTTTCTTAACCGTTTATCGTCCTGCCTTTTTTTGGAAATCCCAACAATCTACCACTAAAAAATACTTCTAGTAGTAGATGTGGTGAAAAACTACAAAATAAAGCTCCGGATAGTTGGGAGCGATATCGATTCAAACCGAATGTCCCTGTTGATCCAGATCGGTTTGCTGTCACTATGAATGTACTTATGAGTGAGTTGCAGAGATTGGCAAAAGAGATTGACACTATGGCATCTCCTACACCACAGTACACAGTCATGAAGAATGATCCTTAGAGATTTTTTTTGCAAATTCCAAGGTTATGGTAGTTTCGATGAAGGTTCCAATGAATCAGAAAGACGATCACACCGAGGCTCATCAAGAAGGCATCGCCACGACTGGCATCATGATCCCCGAAGGAGAATGAGGTCCAGTTTGAGTTTAGGTTCAAGTTCAGACTCTGTTTGAAACATCAAGGGATTGAAGTATGATATCCCTCAATATGATGATCAACACAATCCGGTGAAGTATCGTGATTGTGAGTGACATATTGAGAATCTGTTTGATTTCAAAAACTATAGGGAGAAAGAAAAAATTAAAGTGGCGTAGTATTCCTTCACTCACTATGCGGCTGAATGGTGGAAAATTTTGAGAGGAAGGAGACAACTTGCTGGAAAGAAACCTATCTCCACCTGGGAGAGATTGAAGCCCAAGCTTCACTATTATCATCTCCCGCCTACTTATTTGATGGAGAAAAATTCTTATCTAGCCAACATGAAGCAAAGAAATAGCACCATTAATGAATATTGGCAAAATCTCTAGTTAACCATGAGAAGAGCCGAGATGAAAGAAGACGGTGCATTCATAAAAAAATGATTCATTGAAGGCTAGTGTGAGAACCTTCAAACGCCAGTCAAGATTCAACATCACATTTCCATGGATGATTTATTGATGAAAGCAAGGTTGGTTGAGAGTACTATGCAGCCGAAGAAACCTCAGTTCGATTTTCCGAGTCAACGGTTAGGGTTTGACTCCGGAAACCTTAATTTCCTGGCCTAGGTAGAGGGGCGCCAATGAGCGACCTTGGGTTGGTCCAGACCTATTCAAATTCGACGTATAACTCCATTGATAGGAAGTTGTCACCACAAACTTCAATCCAACCATCTTTGAGAAGTTTAGGTAAAACCCCTATCTCTTTATCAAATTCGGTTTCAGTTAACACTTCTACTTGTTTTCATTGTAAAGAGAGAGGACATGTTCGTAGTAATTGTCCCCATGCTCGAGTTTTAGCCATCACTGAAGAAGGATATGAAGAATATGAATATGCTGATATACCCGCTTTATATGAAAGCATGGAATAACAGGTAGATGAAGAGGTCATCATAAATGATCATGGTGAACAAGGTTCGGAAACACAAGGTAACCATGTGACAATGAGAGCTTTAAAATCACAAGTGGCCGAAACATAGGTACACAAAATTAATATTGGTCCAAGCATTTATGAATGAAGAAGTACGTTCAGATCCTATGTTCCAACTTTGGAAGCTAGGATGATCAAAATGTTGGAGTTTATATTGGAAATATCACAATTAAATTCTCGAAAATAAGATTAGCACAAGCATGCATCAAAAGAATA
>JAULKM010101231.1:0-10236 GCA_032355605.1 Rubia tinctorum | reverse complement strand
TAAAATATTCAATTAAACTTGTCCTTTTTCGTCATCCCAAAAATCATATCAATCAAATTTCACAAATCATAGAAAATCTCATTCAAAAACTTCAAGGCATATCAAATTTACCAAGTTTGTTACAATGAAGTTTACAACCGGCAGGGTAATTTTATCAAGAGCCACTAGAATTTCTTCATGTCAAATTATCGACTCAAAACAACACAAAAGCACATGTTTGACTATAAAAACTGGAATTTTAAAATAAAATTATTCTTTCTTTTTTCCAAAAATACAAAATAAAACACATAATAAACCTCCTCACACTTAAACTTTGCTTGCCCTCAAGCAAATAATGCAAGGCTCAAATGAGAAAAAGTTTCACACGTAGTCAAAAATCATGATAAATAAAATAAGAGGGAACTTATAGTGGTGGGTATCAGAGAAATTCCCAATCAAGAAGAAAGTATTGAATCAAAATCAGGTTCTGCCGTAGCCCTTCGGTTTGGCCAAACGGAACCCTGCGAGTCCCAGCTCTCCAAATGTGTGAATTCTCCATGGTGCAAATTCATGTTTTTCAACTCTGTAGATCAAGAACTGAGAGCAGATGAGAAATTGAAATTCCCTAATATTTATTTTAAAAAATTAATGAAAAATGCAAAGAATAAAAGAAAGAAATGATATTTGGGTTGCCTCCCAATTAGCGATTTTGTTTATAGTCTTTAGTTAGACTTCCAATTGTCATCAATTATCAGTGGTAAGCAACAATAGAATTTCTTCCACTGTAGCCACTTGAGAAGTCTCATAGTACGACGTAAGGCGATGACTATCGACGCGGAATGGCATTTTTGTGTCCATGCTTATAATCTCTACAATCCCATCAAGCCAAACCGAGGCTACCTCATACGATCCAATAAACTTCGGCTCGAGTTTCCATGACTTTAATCCAAGCTTGGACTCAAAAAGGAGAATTTTCTGCCCAACTACGAATTTCTTAGACTTCCTTTGCCACGCCTTATTACGCTCCTTGTACCGCATAGCTCTATCAAACTCCTTAAAATTTAGATCTCCCAAATCTTGGACTTGGAAATTTTTTTTCTTCCTCACACTTGAGCGATTCCATGCTCACTAAAAGTCTATCATCATATCCTCGATAAACATACTTCAGATCAAGTGGTACCGCATCCAACTCCAAATTTGATGCTTTCACATCCGTCTACCTATGATTATTCGGTAAGCAGTGTAAAGTCCCAAAGTTTGTGACACGGGTTTGTACCATAGACAAAGAACTATACAATACTCATCCTTAAACATCACTAGCACACAAGATATAGGATGATCAAACAAAGTCTAATAAAATAAGATCTACACAAAAACCAAAAACAACTAAAACAAAAAAACAAAATACAAGCTACTCTACCAACTAGTTATGCTAGCTAACAAATCGACAAATCTAGTATCCCCGGCAATGGCGCCAAATTTTACCCGCACCCACAGGATCATTCTAATTATCCCACCGGTGCTAGAATCAAAGATGAGCGTAATATGTTGATCATTTACTCCCTTGTAACTATGATAGCCTAGCTAGTGGTAAGTCTAGGTGTCGTCTATAGAGATATCATTGTCTAAGGGTTAGCCAAACATAACCCACAACCGGGCGTCACCTCAATCATGTGTCGGGAATAACTAGTACTACCAAACAAAAGGGGGTGTGAGTGGATTTGTATAACTAACAACTATGATCATGCAAGTAAAAACAATGTAAACTATTGATTAACTAGTCTTGGGGGTTATTTGTATAACATGGCCGACATATGGATTTGATCCTAGATTCTATTTACACAAAAACCTATAAACCTTACTTCATGTTATGTCACATAGTGTGGAGATGACCGAGAACATCCATTGTTTGTCACACAATGGTTCGGCACCCGTTAAACTATCTTACCTCCTCTGTAACTAGAGATTCTCCCAATTCTCTGATTCTGCATTTCACCCCTGTAATCTCACTCTGGTGCTAATGAGCCCCCACCTAAAGGAACTGAACATTGTATGGACCGGGAGGTCGTCAAAACACTGCATGAACTAAACACTAAATACGGTTCTAACGAACCCCCAATTGCACGGGACGTCGTCTAGATGCCTAAAAATCACGAACGGAACAGATGTTCCGTGTAGGTTTGCACGCCCCGTCGTCTGGGTCTTCAACTTTGGTGTTCTTTTTGCACATGATGTGCATGTTTTCACGTCCCGTAGTCTAGGTGTTGAATACCTTATGATCTTTGTGCACGAGCCGTGAGGGTTTGCACTTCCCATCCCGGACCCCATCTCTTGTGGAAGAGACTCTGGCATGGCCCGTGCCATTTTACACGGCCCGTGCCGTTTCTTCAACTCTTTCAAACTTGGCTTCTTTCTTCAACCCTTTTACCTTTACCACGTTTAGACTCGTGGCCTTCAGTCCTCTAACAATTTTGCAAGTGACCTTCATTATCCTATTCTGAAGTGCTTACGAATAATCTACAATTAAGCTAACAAAACAAGATCTAGATGCTCGTAAGGACAAGAATCATTTAGACTCAAAATAGATTAGAAAATGAAGGATTTAGATGCGAAAACCAAAATTGGTGTAAACCTATCTAAACTTAGAAATTTACCCAGAATAACATAACAAAAGAGATGTTAAATTCCTTAATAAATACATGCATTTGACGTCTCATCAATGGGTATCTTTGTTGTGGGTTGTTTTTAGCGTGACGAATTTATAATCGTGTGAAGATTCCATTGCCATAAGCTTTTCTAGGCTGGTAAGCTAGTTTTCAGCTAGCTGCTTCCCACGGGTGTGAACGTCGTTTGTTCCCCCCTGCACGAATACTATGTGCGCAATTATTCTAGCATAGTTTTTGTCCTTTCCCATGTACTTTTAAACCTATAAAGCAAATATGTCCCTACAGACAATGCCACTAATAAGGGGAATTCGATAGTCCTCAAAATTAGCTACAACAAGCCTTGCCTCTTCGAGTATCTGCAAAAGTTCCCAGGGTGATCCCGGGGAGGAAGCTCTAATGTTCAATTCAATGTTGTTCTTACTTATGTATTTCTGAGAGTAAAAGCCACTTACTTTGTCTAGTGTTGTCTTTTTTATTTATAGAACCTTGAACATATGATCGTGGTCCGCATATTGCGTTCCCCTCTTTTAATTGTGGTTCTGTAGAGGGTATTATGGCTAGTAGTTCTCCCTAATATTCTAGGATTGGTTACTTAAGGGTGAAGCAGAGTGGTTGCCCTTTGTGTATTTAGGAGCCGATTCGGTCAGTCGAAGTGGTTGCTTGAAAGATTAGTTTTGACTTACTGGTACCTGATAAGTCATATATATATACCACTTTTTATTCAATTCTCAGTACCCTGACCAAATTTATGGTCTAATTTTGACATCGGAGACTCTTCTATTGGGTCACCTCGGGGGAGTTTGCTTTATACGTTCGATACGTTTAAACAAGGTTTGTCCATCAGGTTACGGTTCGACACGCATCGAAGGGTTAACAACCAAGAAGACCAGAATGATAAAAACAAAAAAAATAGTAAGTTCATCGATTAAAAGTGGTTTAAAAATTATTAATGATAAAAGGTGAGATTTTAAAATAATTTGATGATAAAAATGGAATTCTTCTTTTATTGAATTAAGAGATATTGAAATTGAGCAGTTAAACAAATAGTCTTAAAACAATAATTATATCATTAAAACTAATAGTACTATAATTTTTCCATTTAGAGAGTCCCTCCTGAAACTCAAGTAACAAATGCATCATTCGGTTCATTGAAAATGAAATTAGTTGATCATGAATTATTTAAAGGTATAGTTGGCTACCATTAACTATAATTGTATTTAGTAACAAATAATAAAATTTTAATTTTCAGAAATTAAACGTTAAAGAGAATTTAAAAATATCTCACATGATAATATTATTATTCATATACTATTATGATATTATGATCAAATGTGCTTTCAAAAATTTCTGAAAAGTATGTAATTGTTAGCGGATTAGAGGTGGTATAATTAATCTTGATCATACTTTTAGAACATTTTATAAGTGGTGGAACTTCCCATGCCGCTCGCTGGTTTCATAATAGATTTTTAAGAAAGTTTTGTATAAGAGCGTCTTACAGTGAGACCAAATATTAAATTGTAAAATATTTAGTATGGGAATTCAAATTGAAGTTTTAAAAGTTCATGGGATGGGTGTGTAATTTGGTTAATTTACATGTAAGTCCATGTATAAATAATAAACTTTTCACCTTCTTCTCTCACTTTTCCTCACAAAACCCTCGTGTTTCTGCAACATCTCTCCTCTCATTTTCTTTGAGCTCCAAATCTCAACCGTACACATGCTCATTTCCTTCCAATTAACTGCACATCATCTCCATTTTTCTTCCTCCTTTCTTGCATGCAATGGTTCGCAGAGAGCGTTTGGAATTTTGGCTCAATTTTTCGGCAATTTTTTTTTGTTTTTAGCTTCAGCGGTGATCTAACACAATATGACATTCGTTTTGTGTTTATCTTCAAAGGTAATGTATCCGCTCTAATTTTTATGCATATTTTGTTTTTTTTAAAATTTTTCTGGATCATGTGATTTTCTAGGGTTTATGTAGGTTATACTGATTATTATTGTGCTTATTTTGTTATTTTTGTTCTTTATGTAGGTCAATCATGTTTTATTGTATGTTTTAGGGTTTATGATGTTCACTGTGTTAATATTTTGGGGATTTCTCTATTTTTTATTGTGTTTGGTGACTTGTTCTTACAGATTTGGGCTAATTTTTGTGTTGCTATTTTTTAGATGTCGAAGAAGACTTGCTCACTGCTACTGCAATTAAGAAGGAAAGAGGTTATGTAAGTTTCATTATTTTTTCAGCTGTGATGTTTTAGTTACTATGGTTGACGATTCTGATTTTCTGTTTGATGTTTAGGTTTAATTATTGTTATCTGTGTTTATGATGTTTTAATTTCAATGTTTGATACTTGTGGTGTTTTCATGCTTAAGTGTGAAATTAATGTTTAATTTTGTTGTTTTGATTATGTGTGATATCTTTGTTTTTTTTATGATTTGTGCTAATTTTTGTGGTGTTGTTGTTTTTTAAATGTCTAAGAATACTTGCCCGCTTATACTTCAATCAAGAAGGAAACATGATCTATAAGTTTTTTTCAGTTGTGATATTTTAGATGCCGTTGTTGATGTTTCTGGTTATGCCAGTGATCTTTCATGTTTAATCTCTAACTATTTTTATGTGTGTTGGTATAATTTTAAATTTTAGTGTTAGATGTTTGTGGTGTTTTCATGTTTAAGTATGCAACTAATGTTTAGTTTTGTTGTTTTGATATTTCAGTGTGTGTTGTTGATGTTTTCAAATTTTGATATTTATGTTTTAAATACTGTATGTGATATTTCTCAATTTAGTTGTTTGTGATGTTATGTGTGCTATTGTGATATTTAAATTTTAGATATTGATCTTTTTAATACTATATGTGATGTTTTATTGTCATTTCTCAAGAATACATTCCAAGCCAAAGTTCTACGATGTCATTGATGAGATCGTAAAAAAATGATTTGAGAAATCATGCTTCTGAAGGTGTTCCCTTGAACAGAGGACCGAAGTCAAAACTAGCAGGCGAAGGCAAGTATGTGAAAAATCCAGCGGCGAAGGGAAACAAGTCGGGAAAAATACAATTTGATTGTTTGTGATCTATTGTTTGACATTGATTTTTCAGTTATGATTGATGTTTTTTAGTGTTGGGGCGCTTGATTGTTATTGATGTTTTATATTGATTTGGATTTTTCAATTTTTTTGGTTAGGAATTTGTTAGGACATTTGAACCTCTTTGTAATGAATGATGTTTAATGGTTTGATAATTCTGGCAAAAGACATTTTCACATACTAACGTAAAACTTCAAATTAAAGGTTATCACTTTTATATGCTAATTCTATATGTTTTTGTTATGCCAGGGATGATTCATTGAATTCTATTTGATTTTGAGTTATCATTGTTTGATGTTTTATTTCTTGCATAAAGAAAATATTAAAGTTACTTGTTCATCTGTAATATACATAAAGTGATATGAATCATCTTACACATGTAAATTATCATGTAATAATAATAATAACACCAGTGGATAGACGTGGAACGTTAAAAAAGTTATTTCAAATTCAACAACAGTGGAATGTATAAGTGCAGTGGAGCATATGAATATCTTGTTTAATTCAACATCCTCATCAGTACTTCTATAAAACATCAAATAAAAAAATTGAATCATCACAGCATAACAGTGTAACATCACAGTATGACAGTAAATAATGATCAACTCCCAACAAGCTGATTTTAGATCAACTAAGCATTTTGTGTCTTCCATTTCTTTTCTTGTTGTTTATTTTTTTGCGGAATGAGGATTTTGGGAGATGTCTTTGTTGATGATTCTTACCTTTCTCAACTAATTTTATTTGTCTTTGTTGATAATTTTAATTAATTTTGTTGATGATCTCCATGTCGACTTCCGTACGACAAATCTAATTAAAGTTACATGTGTGCAGTATAATGTTTCAATCTCTTTCCATATAGTTGTTCCTACTCCTAGAGGGATTCAGTTTGATCTATCTCCACAAGTTTGGTAAAATTGCATCTGAAACCAAAAAAATAATAATAACACAATGAAATCTGAGCACGATATTACTTAGAAATTCAGTGACCTATGTTTCTATTAAAACATCATGCCAGCAACATCATATTCTGTATTATTTCCAAATTCAATTTGAAAACAAATATTTTTGTAATGTATAGGTTGGTCAAGTATTCTTCTTTCAACATCACGTTATGATGTTGCAAGATATAACCCTGAACATGCACAGTGAATTTCCAGCATAATGTTGTATGGTTAAAACATCATGTCTTATATTTGTAACATCAAAAAAGACAGGGGTAAGATCACACCATGTTTGCTGCAAATTGTAATCATGATCATACTCAGTTAATTTTTACCATCACGCTATATAGTTAAAACATCATGCTAATTTCCATGAGCATCATCTGCTATAAATCATATCTTCAGCTGCAAACAATAACGAATTTGGACAACGTATAACGAATTTGGTGCTTTTGTGAAAGATTTGAGTTGAGAAAATGATGTTTGATCGTTTGTGGTTGAAGAGGTTTGTTGAAGATGTGTTTTGGGAGGAGGTTTAGCGTCACGCCTTCAGGTCGAGAAGATTTGTTTTGTCAAATTTTGAGTAATTGTTCATGATATTTTTCGCAACTTCCATTGAAGATCCCAAACTCATTTTAATTGTAGATTTGCCCAAAATTTTGGTTTGTCATTTTCTTGTTTTTCCTCTAGTCCCTAATTTCTCTATAAGACGGTCTTGTCAAGGGAAAGTGTCTATTAAGAAAGATCATCATTAAATGGTAATTGTGTCAATATTATAAGAACATGGGAAGTACTTCAGTCCGCGTATGCCACTAACCAACTCTTTTTTTTCTTATTTTACTTATGGAAATTAACCTTTGCCCTTAATCTCAATCTCGTGGGCATGCATAGTTCACGACCAACTGGCTTTGAATCTTCCCAATTAACACCTACAAATACAACCCCTTTGACTTTCATAGCATGAAAACTTCATCATGTGATTTTTATATCTCGGATTTCATGGCACAGTTCGTGGATTAAGAAACGATTCCCTAACGATCATGTTAACAACGATATCTTCAGTTAATATTCGTTGACTTAATGGTTTTATAATCTAGGATCCACCTATGTTAATTTCATCATTACTTAGGTTAATCAGATTAATTAACATTTACAGAAGTGCATTAATGCTCTGTTGCTGTTGTGTGTACATTTGGCAGATCAATCACCTTTGATATGATTCGGATGGTCCGAGGATTAGGATACACGATTAGTGTGCGGACAGGTAATATTAACGACCGCGTAACTATTATCATACATCTTGTGGATTATATGAATGATTACTCGATAATCATGTTTCTTCAATTAGTACTGCTGGCTGTACTTGAACGTACGCTGACAATATTTTGTTCAATAACAATTTTTTTTAAATGCAAAACTCCCCCTATATACACATCATGTTCCTCTTAGGTGGTTGGATTTAGGTGAAAAAATTGAGTTGATGAAATTAAACGTAGAAAATAAAAGGTAGATAAAAGAGGTGAAATTGAAGGAATCTTAAGGAAAATTATGTTAATATAAAATAAACAATTCAAAAGGCAAAGTAGGCCATTAATAAGGGAACGGAGGGAGTATATAAGTTTCCCAAACCATGCAAAAATAAATAAAAAAATTTAGCATGCATATGGTACAGATCTTCCTTCGAGCTGAGGCTATATAATCTAATTTATGAGGTTCTGATTTGTGGTTTATTTTTTTTTTTTTTTTTTTGGATTTGTGGTTTATTTGTATATGTTTCCTATCTATCTCTCCACCCCATGTGTTAGTAATAGTAGGTCCAGTGTTAGTGATATGTTCGATATAAATTTCGGCCGGAAATTGAGTTTTGAAAAGATGTTGCTAACTTGCCCAGAGCGGCGAGAAAGGAAGAATAAGACTTTCCTTTTATTTTTAAACAAATTTCATATTTTGGGCTTGTTTTTCAAAGAAGGAGACAATTGGGCCTAATATTTAATTTCAGAATTTCTCAAACAAATATTCTAATTGGGCGTAAAATACTTATGTTTTGGGCTTGTTTTATAAATTAAACAAGCCAAATCCAAAGTTTTTAATCCAATTCAGAAATAATATCCCTAATTCAGAATATATTTCTAATTCCCAAATCATTTCCCCAGTCTCCCTTCCACCAAACTTTGGGCCACAACATGTTAAGGAAACTTTGGCTCACACTTTTCATAGTGATTGTATCACCTAGTATGAATAAGAAAAGTGAAAATGCACAAATTGATGCTTAGCCATTTCACATTTGTGACAGAATTTGTGATGAATATACCAATAATTAATACTCTCTCCGTCTTGGAATAATTGACATGTTTACTTTTGGATCGATATTTTAGGAGAACTAATGTGAAGGATCTGGTCAAATTAAAAGAAGGAGTATGTAAAGTTGCTGACATCATCTACAGTATTGATGATGTTAGAATATTAATGAAAACATCTGAAAATTTAAAAATATTAAATAGAGGTTCGGATTCATAAACCACACCCTCTAAAATTAATTGTTCCCTCCAAAATGAAAGTGATGGCACCCAGTGGCGGAACTTCACTGGGTGAGCCAGTGAACTAAGAGAGTAATACTCTTTATGACTTTGTCCGTCTCGCCTCATTAAAATTGAAAAGGGTCTTCTCCGGGAAGGGAATTTGTCTGCCCCGAAGATGCATGTGTAGTTCAGCCTCCCTTCCAAATTTGTCCGGGTTCAGCCACTGATAGTACCGTCAGTAATAAAAAGGGAGGGAAAGTCCTCTTCCTTTTTCTAAAAAGGCTAGTGATCCTACCCTTAGTCTACCTAATAAGTTCCTGAATAAGAAGTCTCCGTGACCTCATTCTTCATCATTCGAAATTGTCTTCCAAGAATAATTTATGAAAATGCTCTCAGGTTAATATTATTAAGCTTCAAAAAATCCAATCTTATGCGGAGCAAAAATTTAACAGACAAAGAACGTAAGGAGGTGGCTAAGTTCCATTTGGTAACTAAGAATAGAGGGTGGAATAGCCATGATAGGGCGACAGAGGCTGGTGCTCCATGGAGCATTGATTTGCGAACAGTACAAAAATATTTGGGTTGTTGTCAAGCAGCAGCTAACAGTAGGCCTAGTAGTACATGTTACAAGCAAAAAATCAGGAATGGTTAAAAAAATGAGCTAGACAGAGAGGCTTTTAGAGCAATTCCTCTATCATTGAGAAAGACAATAAGGAGAGTAGCAACACAATGCAACATGAGTAAAAATACCATTCACGGACTAATCAAAGATGGTTCGCTACGCAAGCACAACAGTGCCACCAAGCCTCTCGTGAAAATACCAACAAGGTAGATTGTGTACTTCATGCATGCTCTAAATTTAATTGAAAGACATTCATCTAATGTCATGTTCAAAAGCATTTGCAATATCTTCCACTTAGACGAAAAATGGTCTTATTGGTCGGAAGAATCTGCAAAACACATACTGCTTCCAGAAGAGGATAGCCTGCTCCGATACATGCCAACATAAATGTTATATACACAAAATAATGTTTGTTTGTGTTGTT
>JAULKM010101230.1:0-10236 GCA_032355605.1 Rubia tinctorum | reverse complement strand
TATAATATGGACACATCAAACCTCCCCACACTTGAACCTTACTCGTCCTCGAGTAAGAAAAGATTCAAGAACACAAAAAAGTTCACATGTCCTCATCCTAATACTAGATCAAAAGTAGTTCCAATTGAGGAACATGCTCGTGTCTAGTTACAAGAAGGATAGACACAGTTTCGAGTTCAGAACTGAATTCCTATGGGGTCAAATAGTGGAATAGTAAAGGCGATTTCAAAGAAAACACTAAATGTCTTTTAGGGCACGAGTTCCCCCCATTTTTTCACCCAAAACCCCAACCCAAACCCTTCTTCCTCTCAAAACACCCTCAAATGTTCAACCAAAACCAATTTCAATTTCTAACCACGTCAATTCCTAGTTATGAATAGAGTGTAAGCACATTTTGAGATATTGTCGTGGAAGGTGGATTTAGGGCTAGGTTTTTAAAGTCATACACTGGAGCTTGGGATAATAATCATACATCCATAAGAGAAGATTGGATAATTATTTCTATCTTCAATCATGTAATTATTTTTATATATTTGGTTTGTTGTTTTGATGAGCAAAATTGTGTTTTTTTTGTGATTTTTAGCATTAAAATATATCAATTAACTTTATTAAAATTAGTTTCAATCAAATACTTTATTTTTTGATATTTTTTAGTTTACCCAAGGGGAGATATTTGATATTATGGGTGTTGCTAAGTTAAAAAAATGTCCAAATTTTTTTCCCGTTATTTGTCGGAATAACATTCCTAGCGGTCTAGTTGGGTATGGAAGATCGGTAGGACAAGGGTAGACATCCGTACTGATAATTGGAAAAAAGTTGCTAAATAATACAAGGAGACATTATGGTTGGAGTGCAAGGTAAAAACCTAAAAAATATTGATCATCATTGGTTTTCATTACATTATGTCTTTCTATATTTGTTGACCAATATTTGTTAGACATTATTTAGTCACAATATTTGGTTCTATATTTCATTTATGTCACATTAGAAACCCTTCGAAATCGATGCCTCGGACATGGATGGCTTGAAAAGGATGGTCATGAATATGCTATCCGAAAATTGGCGGGAACACAAGTACACCCTATCAAGGGATTACTTCTTCTTGAATAAAAAATTTGATTGACCATGGAAAACTTAAACACACATTCAAATGAAGAGTTGGGAGATCCACAGGGCAAGAACGTCAGAGAATTTAAAAAATGGGTTTTACATAATTTGATATTTTTTCTTCGAAATTTCACAATTATCATTACTAGGAAATTTTTACGTATAGGGTGAGGGATGAGAAAAAACACATTTCATCTTTGAACATAACTTCGCATAGGAAGAGCCACGGGGAAGATGCATTGGTCGCAATCGAGTTGGTAAAAGAACAATTTGAAAGAGATGTACTTTCGACCATCGAGAAGAGAATATCCGAGGAAGAGGCACGGAATATTTTTTACTAATCAATGTGGGAGGGATTTAACAATGTGATCTATTCCTAAAGACTCAACTAAACAAATAAGGTTGGTATGTTAAAGATATGGCAATTCGACTTGCAGAGAAAAAGGTAAGAATTTTACTATCTACAATTTAGTTATCGATAAATTGTATGTTTTCTTTTCAATTTTGATTGTTAATCTTAATTATGTAGGCACAATTAAAAAAAATCAAGTTGAAGGTCAATTCATATCATTCGGTAAACACGAAATTTTGTGCGAGACAAAGGGTAAATCTGAACACCCCGGACAAGCAAGAGGGGTGGGTGCATTCTCGACACAAAGAGAGGATTTTTGGACTGTGCATTCTTACATTGGAGCTAAACCATCAAGAATCAACATTTTGAAAATGGAGGCCCTCATACGAGATAAGATATTAGAGCAACAAGATATTTTGATTTGGAAGTTAATCAAGCGCATGGGTCTTCCCATACTCAAAAATCCCGAAGATCTAACTAGAGATTGGGAGCCTCCTTTGAGAGGGTCTCACCACTCTCTGGGGGACATTGAAATGAAAAAGGATGAAGTACCAATGGCCACAATATTTGAAGAAACCCCAGACAAGGCCATCTTAGCCACCAAGAAAAAGGTTCGACCTTCTTATATCAAATTGCTTAGTTTTTGGTACGTTATTAAGTGAAAAATATATATTTTATATAGGAAAATCAAATTGTGCGAGATTTTCATAGAGTTTGGTGAAAAGGCTACATCGCTCTAAGTGGCTGATGGTATTTACTATAAATTGATGAGACATTGTCAAAACCGATTGGGGATGGAATTTCAAGGGTTTCGGTGGAGAAACCATTCATGCACAATGGAAAATTTTCAGTTCCCTGATGGGGATTACAAGAATGTAGGATCCGCCTAAGGAATGTTCCTCTTATGGACATGGCGTTTAGTTTACGTCAATCCAGAGAAAGAGGCTCATTTGAAAGAAATACGGGGAACACCCACAAAAGAAATTGTACAAATGTGAAAAATCCCCAAACTTCCAAACAAAAGAGCACCAGTGGAAAGGGGGTCACCGTCTTTTGTTTGTGTATTGTCCGACTGGATCTCGTTACATGAATATAACTCAACGTACACCTTTTCAGGGAATGGGTTCGTGTTTGGTAGGCGCCAAGACATCATCGCGTTGTGGAGTGATTTCGAAGAATTATGTAGGTGCAACCAGACAATCATATCCCTCTTTAGATTGTAAGTTCGACTTTGGTTTTCATAATTATTGCTCTACTACATCGAACTTCATACATGTTAAAACCTAATCTTCATATTCTAAGGTCAAAGGTACATGTATTACTTTGGAAATCAAAGGGAAAAGAGATAGGTAGGTTATTTGTGCCCGTTAATGACTCAAGAAATTGGGTGTTCAGACCAGGAGCGGATCGAATACGTGGGGAAAATAGGTCAGAAGAATATAAAATTCTTCAGTGCACCGTACTTTGAGAGGTGAGATTTCCTATTTGAATAATATTAATTAAATTATTTCATTGTATAAATAACGAAATATTTTATTAATAAAATCATTTCGATGTAGGGTTCATTGGTCTTTGATTTTGAATGTCTCAGCCAACAAATGTGTGTATTGGATGGCTCCATTGCACCTCCAACTTTCACAAGTATTTGTAGATATTTTGAAGAGTGCATTCGATGAGTCAAATGTTCAAAAAACCTTACACGTACTCCAAATGAAGGTTTGAATTTACTTCTTATTAAAACAACCTAATTTTCTAACTTTAATAATTATTTACTAATTTACATTGAAATAAATTAGTACAAGAAACAAGCATCATGGAAGTGTGGGTACTACGTAATGTTATATGCAGCCGAGTGCATTAAGGATGTTCGGATTACTTAGAAGTTGATAAGGTAAATATTTATTTCATTAATATTTTCATTATTCATATTGATCGATAAACTTCTACCATCCTAGAAATAATTTCTTATATACTAATGTCCATAGATTTTTCCAAAACAAATCCAAGCCTTACTCACAAGAGGACATAAACACGGTAAGAAATTGTTTGGTAAGACATCTAATAAATGTCTGATCTACAACTCTTGGAAGACCTAACGTGGTAGTATAACATAAATCTTTACATCGTGACATGTATTGTGCGGGATAGAAATTGTTTGTTTCTATTCCTATCTATAGATAGTCGCTTGATTAGCGTTGTCTATGGATTTTTGTTGGAATTACAATCATGATGTTTAGTGTTACGTAGGCTAATATAGTTACACATTTTTATTGAAATAGAATCTAGAAGATTTCTATTCCTATGTATAGATAAGTGCTAGTTTAGCGGTATCTATACATTTTTGAAACATTGCCCAATTGTTTGTATATTTATTGGAATTAAAGGCTGTGATTTGAGGTTGTTTATTGTCGGATTATTCAGAATATATATTTTTTGCCATTTCACCCGACGGGTCTTCTGAATTTAGAAGCCCATCCTCAAAGCTTGTAACAATTTACCAAAGACAAGAAGGTTGGTTCCTCAATCAGAACATATAGATCAAAATTATGTTCCGAAATAAGAAAAAATTAATTTAAAAAATCCCCTCAATCCTTCAAAAAGTACATTGTGTCCGGATTGAGCAGCCGATTAAGGAACATAATGACTCGGTTAGAGATCACTCCGGTGCTGGAACTGATTATTGAGTTCTGAATCTGAAACTGTCGCTAACGGTCTTGTTTAATGATGAATTGCCTCCTGAATGTGATGATCCGAAAATGTTTACAATCCCTGATGTGATAGGAGAAAAACTTGTTAAAAATACATGCTAGATTTAGGTGCTTCAATTAATGTAATTTCATAGTGTTTATATGAGAATCTAAATCGAGGCACTTTGTGCAAAATCAGGGTTCTTATCCAACTAACCGATTACTCTAGCACATACCAGAAAGGTATTGTGAAAGACGTGTTGGGGAAAGTGGACTCCTTGACATTCCCCGCCGATTTTTACATCCTTAGCATGGATAATGATACTCATGCTACACTTATTTTATTAAGTAGGCCATTTTTAAATAATTCAAGGACAATAATCTATGTGCATAATGGAACAGTAACTATGGATTTTAATGGGCAGGAGGTAGAATTTGACACCAATAATTCTTTTGATCATCCTAGTAGATACCACTCTTGCCATGCTATTGATGTTGTTAATGATGTAGAGCAAGATGTGTTTGAACCAAATGATAGTAGTTCCTTGAAAGTTGCCCTAGATGATGATTTACATGATTAATGTATTGCATATGTTTTTGTACTAACTTGAACGAAAAGAACAATGATGAAGCTTCTCTTTGGAAGAAAACATCCAATACCCTTAGTTTGTCCTCGGTGGAGCCGACAAAAGTGGGGTTCCATCCTTTTAATGTGAAGACTTCGTTGGTAGAGTGCAAACCACCACTGAAGGTGGTTAAATGTTCACCTCTTAGAGAAGGAGAGAAATCCTTGATTGCTCACTCAATCAAACTCACTGTGGAGCAAAGAGGGGAATTATTGGGTATGTTGAGGAAGCATGAATAAGCCCTAAATTATGTACGCCAGAAATTGTTGCGGGATGATGTGGATCCCAATAATTTTGTCCCGGATTGAGGAAAAGAGATCAATCTTCATGGTTTATTTTGTGAATGAGATCCATGAAGGAAGTAATTTGTGCAGATGAAGTTAAATAAACATTGTTTTGATCATTCGAATAGTCATTCGTAACATTTCTTCGATGTTGTTTCAATTTGGTTTTTTTATCCCTGTTCTTCATTATTTTTTTATATATTTTTTCACGGTTGTGTTTTTCCAATGATTTTGTATAAAATAAGTACATGGCTTAGTATTGTTGAAGAAGTAAAGGCCATGAAAAGGAGAAAGAAGAAGGGAACTTTGGAAGCAAATATTTTTTTGCCTACGTATGGAAGTAATAAGCTGTTGCGAGCCTTGGCATAATCCTCATGGGTCATGAAAAAATGGCTAAGAATTCCAAATTCCAGTAAATCATTGTCGAGAGCCAGGGGAATCCCCCACGGGTCGCGATAAGCTTCAAGAAGAATGTTGGCTCCAAGGTAAAACTTTATCGTGAACAGTGGGCCTTCCCTCGTGGCTCGCGACATAACAATGCCATTTAATAATTTCATGTAAATCCTCTCTCATGATCCATGAGAATCCCCATGGGTCGCGACAAACTTTATGAATTTTGGCAAAAAATTGAACTCTCAGTACCCCTCAGTCGCGAGCCGTGGGACCTTTCCCGCCGGTCGCGATGGATTACAGAAATATTTTCTAAGTTTTAGATTTTTGTTGTCACGAGCTGGGGGACCTTACTTATTGGTTGCGATAGTGGTACAATGCCCAATAAAAAAGGCAGATGTCATTCTCTTCACACCACTTCGCATTCCTCCATACTTTCCTCTCAAAATCACCACTCTTTCACTTCTTCCTCAATAAATCTGGCCAAAATATCCTTTCCGTGCAATGTAAATCCATTCCTCTCACTCTCTTAAGCCTTTCCATACTACAAATAACACCCAAACACCCATAAATCTGAGAAATCACACAAATCCTCAAATTTGGGGGTTTTGGAGATTCACTAATTTTATGTTAGGGATTGTCTGGGATTTATTAATTCATACTACTCTATACATATTTGGTACTCCCTCTATCCCTTTTATATCTGCAGAAAGAGAAAGTGGGAAAAAATTTATGCTATGAAAAATGTCAAAATTGCCCCTTTGCAGCTCCACTTTCCACCATCATTCCATTCACCCGTTCCTTTCTCCCCTACCACCCTACATCCACCACAACCAGCCATTATTTCCTTATAAATAATCTGAAGCTCCGTCGTTATGCAATAAAGCTCAATAAAATCTCAACTCAAATAATAATGAAATAATCGTAAGAACACACTTAACTAGGCAGAAGTACAAAATGAGGGAAAAACTCTTTGATTTGTTAAATTTGGAGAAGATAGGAAATACATGATGGAACTTTGAATATTTAAAGAAGATGGGTTTCAGCGTGGAGGTAATTCGGAGAAGATTTAAGATGGAGATTTGTAGATTAAATAAAGATTTGTTCGGAGATGGTGATTTTGGAGGAGACCGGCGGAGGTTAATAGGAGAAGAAGATTGGAGCGGAGCTGATTATTTGACATCAGAGTTGGAGAAATTGGGGGAATGACGGAAGAAATTGGGGGAACGTTGGATGTTGAAGAGAGAGGACCAGAAGAGAGAGGAATCGAGCTAAACTGATGTCATAAATTTAGGCTGAATATTAGGTTTGGTAATTTAAGTTTAAATAAAATTTGTTAACCATTTAATTCATTGCCATTATAGAAAGTTTAACTTCATATTGAATGTGTTTGTTTAACACTTAATTTGATTTGGTAATTGTAATTTAATTTATTTTGTAAATACTAAGGGTAAATAAGTATTCTTACTAGTTGTATTTTCCTAAATTGAAAATTGTGCAACTTTGTTTGGGACGGATTTAAATGGAAAATGTGAAGATTGAAATGGGATGGAGGGAGTACAATTCTCAATCCTTCATCCTTGAATTGTCAATTTTTGTGTAGTTTATGAATTTCAAATTGTGATGATATTTTAAATTCATGAGTTTGTTTGAATGTTTGTGGAGATTGTGTGGATTTGGAGAGTTAAGATTATGGATATTGCATGATATTTGTGTGGGTTTGCTTAACGATACTTATGTGAACTTAGTCTTCGCCAATTACATAATGATTGTTGAAAATGGTGTTCTTATGCTAGAATAATATTCTTGGCTGGAATACGGTTCATTATAGGAGTAAAATTTGTGGCATGTGGCCGAGCATTGTAAAGATAGTGGCATAAGTGGTTGATGGAATTATCTAGCTTTCAGTATTGGTGAATCCCTAATTGTAGTGACATGAGGATGCTTGCATATTTGTAGTTACATGTTGATTGTAGTGTATCGACTACATTTTTGTTATTGTAATATATGAACTACATAATGATGCTCACAAATTCTTCGCTATATGTTGGATATATTAGTGTGATAATTTCATAGTGGTAATTACATGATGGGAATTTTGGTACTCATGGAATATATTAGGGTTTCTTGAATTTTTTTATGTTAAACCTAGTATTGTGAAAGTATGTACTTGTGGGTTTTGACATCTCTTGATCTATTGTTAGTTCTTGATGTAAGATAGCACCAAAGAGGGGTAAGTTCATCGGCAACACCTCTAGCTCCACCTCCAGTTCCGCAACCGAGGCCTGATAAGTATATGGGGCTGAACAGGATCACAGGTGACTTTACCGATAGGTGACTTTTCAAATTCAACTCTAACTCAAGGCCGTAGTGTATGGGTTCCGGTGAAGAGGATCGAGTATGAACAATATACCAAGATCTCAAACTATACGTCTCCAAGCCAAACACAAATCATCTAAAAACAAATAAAGGTAAACTAACATATATTCACAACTAGCACATATTAACACATAATATTTCCAAACACTTAAAAATAAATGCCTCTTCCCTGGCAGCGGTGCCAAAATTTGGAAGGTCGTCGCTGTACCACTCAAAAATACAATTTATAAGCCTTAAATGCTTCCTAACTAAAATTAAGTAGATTGTGACCAATCGAGGTCGTCCACGAAAAAGAGGGTCAATCATATTTCTTGCAAATATTTTGATGACGAATGATCTTTCAGCTCATGTTGCTTGAGAGTATTTTGGTGTTTACAATTAATGCTATGTACCAGTATATAGATAATGCTATTGATATGTATCATAGTGTGACCTAATAAATTGTTATGTGATGTTACTGATATAGTTATTGATATTAATGTGTTAATGAAAGTGTCTGATCCTTGTAAATATGATATCAATTGTTAGTGAATATAAGCTGCTAGAACTGGTGTGTGATGTTATAAACATAATGAGTGATTTTCTTATGCTCAATGATGGCACTGGATGCTCAGTGATGGCATGGGTGACCAATCTTGGAATTCTGATTCAAAAACCAACTTGCATATATTGCTATGTGATGTTGCTATTATATAGATTGATGTTTTAATAAAAGTGTTTGATGCATTTGTACCTGATGTCAACTATTACTGAATATTAACTTATAGAATTGATATTTGATTTTATAATCAAACTGAGTGATTTGTGATTTTATTGACAAACATGTCAGATGATTTTCCTAATCTATTGGAGATAGAAGCAAGGGAGTGTTTAAAAGGAGTAAGAGCAAGAATTTGGGAAGATCTTGAAAAACTGTATCAAACACATGCAACTTACCTTTGATTTTATGTAAGGAAGTCAACGAGAAGACAATCAAATCAAGGAGTAATTAGGGGAAAATATTTCACATGCTCATGTGAAGAAAAGTCAGTTTTAAGAACTAAAAACACACCTACTCTACAACCAGACATAAAGAGAAAAACAAAATCAAAGGAGTTTCCAATGATAAGAACAGGATGCAAAGCTCAGATCAGGATAAAGCTTGTTGATGAAAAGTTCTACGAAATCAAGCACCACTTCATTGAGCATAACCATGAGTGTATGAGATTTGAATGGCAGTACCAGTAGCGCAGTGAAAGAAGATTTGAACATGAGAAAGCAAGAACAATCAAAGCTATGAAAAGGCAGGTCTCAAACCAGCAACAAGTTAAAAGTATTTTGCATCCGCTGCTTAGGGAGAAGAAAATGTAGGGTACACTATAAGAGTTCACATTAATAATGTGAACAAATACATAATGGATACCATAAAATTGGAGATGCTCGGAATGTTATAAAACAGCTTTATCAAATTGTTATTTCCGAGGAAGACTACTTTTTTAGAGTCAAGTTGCACGATGAAGGAAAACTAACTGCACTTTTTTGGAGGGACTCGATGATGAAAGAAGATTACATGCTCTATGGTGATGTTGTGATTTTTGACACTACTTATCATTTAAATAAGTATAATCTCATTTGTGCTTTGATTGTCGGGATAAACAATCACCGGAACAATGCCATATTTGAGTGTGCTTTTATTCGATACGAAAAGATTGAAACTGGCATATGGCTGCTGGAGGTATTCAAACTATCAATGGGGGCAAAAACAACATGTGGCTATATTCACTGACTAGGATTTGGCTATGTTAAAGGCAATTAAATAGGTATGTTCTGTTTGATGATTGATGTTTCAAGTTTTTTGTTTGACATTTTACATATTAGTAATGATGTTTAAGTCTTCTGCTGGTTGATGTTTTGGAACCAATGTCTAACCTATTACAGTATTCATTTGATGTTTCATTAAAAAGGTCTAACCTACTAAATTATTCAGTTGTTGTTCTAAATAAATTTTTTTTGCTTATCATTATCTGACTAGTGATGTTAATAATTTTATGTTCTTAATCATCAGCACAACCTAATTTAGGATACTTGATAACCCATCATGGACATGGGTACAATTTCTGCTGGGTTTGAAACTGCAAAATGAGTATCCTACATTTAGGATTTATGTTACATTAGTAGTATATGATCTATTTAATAAAATGGTTGAGGATGCATCTACTAAAATTTTTGTTTCGTAGGTATTCAAAGACACAAAAAAACAAACTCTGTTTTTGGTACCAGAAACAGAACACAATTAGTCACTACGGTAAAGTAAAGAGTGATGAAGAATTTGGAATGGCATTCGACCACTGTTCGAAAGGTTGTGCAAATGAAGAAGAATTTGAAAGATGTTGGAATTCCATGATAGAAACCTACCAGTTGCAGGACAAAGA
>JAULKM010101229.1:0-10236 GCA_032355605.1 Rubia tinctorum | reverse complement strand
AGATTTCTTCTACCCTAAAGCCAAGTTCTAAACCTAAGATCCGTTCTAAACCTACGCTCCGTTGGTGCTGCATCAATAATTTATCATATCCATGCTCATTTTTGTAGTCAGGTTGCTTGCTTATGTGTACAGGTGAGAAAGGAGTAGGTGGGGGGAAGAAGGAGCACAGGATGAGGTTCAGGACTTCAGAAAAACTAGGTTACAATGAGATAATTATGTACTATAACATCTACAGTTTTGCTGCAAGTGTAGTGAAAATAAGTTATCCTAGCCTTTTATCCACACCGATGTCACTTTCATCTTGTTTCTGTCAGAAAATCTATAACTTTACAGATCCAGACGTTGTCTGCTGTAAATGCGCCTACATACTTTATTTTTATTGATGAAAGAAGGAGAACAAGATGAGGTTCATGACTTCAGAAAAAAATAAGCTGCAGGTGATAAAGGAATGACCTTAGCTCTCTATCCACACCTTTATGACGTCACTTTTAACTCATTTTGTCAGAACTGTAACTTTCAAATCCAGGGTAATTATCTTTTACATAACAGAGGTGCTTTTATCAGTATTCATCAGTAAGAATGAAATATTTAGGTGCATTTATAGCAGACAGTGTCTGGATCTGGAAAGAAGACATTCAGTAAAAAACGCTACAAAAAAGGAATTTCAGCAAGATGGATAAAAAAAATCGATAAAAATCAAAGTGCTCTGGTTGTGTGACAACAGCCTACCAGAACAAGAAGAGTTCACCTCATTCTATTGAGTCAGCCATGTGGATTACATCTTTCCATAGCATAAAGTTGAGAATATTTATCTAATCTAGTGCATCAAACACCTATCTCAATGCTCATGTTTATCCTCTTTTCTTATTCATGCTCATGTTTTAGTCCCTCAATATTCTGAACCGTCAAGCATAACTGGTCATGTTTCATAAATTTTCCTTTCAATTTTAGCTGCACTTTACGATTACGAAGAAGGGTGCACTTCTCCATTGGTTTAATTCTGCTTATATCCTGTAATAGATAAGACCAGCTATAATGGGAAAGGAGCAATTTAAAAGGACTTAGAACAGCATAAATGGCTATACAGCACCAATTAATCATTTACCCACTATGTGGGATCAGTTATAAGGATCATATCTGATATCTAGCTATTGTGTTCAGACAAAACACGTGGAATATATAAGAATGTAATTGTTGCAATAGTATTACTGGAAAATCATCCCAGGATTCATGTCTATAGCTGAGAGAGCAATCCTAACTTAAGTAGAGATATGTGCTCAACATATAGAAAAGCCTGACATCAGGAAAGAAACAAAAACTGAAACTAGAAATCATTACTGGATACACAATCAGCTTAAAAATTACTAAAGGACTCCCCGTTCACTCATGAAACAACTGTATCGTGTCAGCTTATTCATAAAGAGTACAAAAAAATGTGACTTACAAATGTAGGCCACCTATGCAAACCAGCTTTGACTCTCTCACGCAAATCCTCGCATTCTGCCTGTATAGCATGACAAAGATGATGCACATGGTTAAGGATCAATATAGGACAACAAGATACTATTTAAAGACTGTATCAACAAGCCATGAAGAAAGAACTGTCCCGTGAAGATGTAATCTTTTGTTTTACTTGATAAAAATGAATCACAGCGAACACAGTATTACCTCCGAGAAGTCAGCATCAGACAACATATCTATCGCAATTTCTTTCACGTAATTTGAAAGCTGAAGATAAACTTTTTTATCATTATCTGCTTCAGAACCCATTCTTACACCTGCAAAAGGACACATCTTTACAGAAGTTGACATGTTACAAATCTGAAAGGTTTACATGAATTACATAAAGAAAAACAAACTGACCTACTACCGGCAGAAGTTGATAGGGGTGTTTTTGTAGATAATCATTAGGGTCAGCTTTGACTCTCACAAAGCTACCAATTATCTTATCTTCAAAACATTCTGGAGCCTTCAAGAGATCCAGAACTAGAGACTTCTTCAGATAGACAAGCTTAAGATTGTCACTACAAACAGCGGCAGAACAGTTCTTTGGGACTTTCGTCTTCTGGCAATATGGTCCAGAGCCTTTGTCTGAAGCTTGCTTATCCACATTCTTAGCACCATCATCTCGCTCATCAGACTGGGAGTCATCCTCTGAGCTGTTGTGAAACTCAGCAAGATGAGTTTCTAGAAGTTTTGAAATCTGCACCCTGAATACTGTCTTCTTCCCAAGAAGAGCACTTAGCGAGCCGTCACATATGATTCTCTTCTTCTTGTGATTTTTCTTTTGGATTAGGTTCCTAGCAATTGCATATTGATCAACTATGCCCTCCAAGTCCAACCGACTTATTGGCTTGCTTGTATCCCTTCCAATTGACTGGAGAAACTGAATCAATGGCTTCGACCCCCATCCGATAAACTTCAGTTTTCTCTGTTTCCGTCTCCTCCTTTTCATGGGAGGGATGTTGTGCTCACTGAATTCTTCTACCCAAAAAGATGAATCACCATTCATCTCTTCCAATGGTGGTTTTCTGGGGGGGAAACACTCTAAATTAATACACATTCAAACTACAGGAGTAGCTTTGAACACCAACAAATGAATCATCCACACTTTAAGCAAGATATGGAGCGGCTACAAGCACTTGAGCTTCGCCTTCATAGCCTTAAAATGGTAACAAGTAACAACAGTCTCAATTCTCAAAGAGTGATGTATGCCACCAGATTAGTGTTTGGCAATGGCCAGAAAACTAAAAATCCCAGGGACACTAATCTATAAAATACATCCAAAACTCACTCTACAAAACTGCTAAATAAATTCCAACTCCACTGAAAATGGAGATAACTTATCAACAAAACATAAGACACGACAATATGACATCTACCTAGTAACATTAATGATCACAACATCAATGCATGCAATACAATAGTTGTTAGAAAACTCTAGAACATTGTACCTCAGTGACAGTAGCAGCAGCAGCCAAGCACCAAATTCAACCGCACAGCCCGAAAAGTGGTTCCCCCTTCAACATTTAACAAAGCAGTCAAACAATGAATATGAGAAATTGATTCTCCATTAAATAATAATGTCGAAAAGGGTTTTTGATTAGAGAGCGGCGCAAAAGAAGTGGCGGCAACAGTTACAGTTGCCGCCGGAGATGACACCGTCAAATGCTGATGTTCCAAAATAGAACATTTCAGTTTCATGTTTGGGCTTTTGTTCCAAAAATAGAACAAATGCTGACATTTCTGATAGAAAGTACTTTATGTTTTTTTTTGGAAATTTCAAGTGTATCAAATGTTCTCTAATTCTATCTGAAATTATCTAATTCTATATACTTCGAATCAATCACTGTTCTTACTTAAAAACTTAAATCTAGATTTATAGGCAATTAAAATAGGAAAATAAGGTTAAGACCAAGTTTTTATCAACCTTGCTCAAAACTTGATAAACTTTAAAATATAAAAAAAATAACTCAACGGTGTGCTATTCGTCGTAAACCGTCTCTGTACAATTTTACGATAAACATGCTTTGATCATTTGTAAAACTGTAGTGACTGGAAAATCGGACGAGGGTTGGATAAGAGTTATAAAAGGTATAAACGAAAGAGATATAAACGAAGAGGTATAAACGAAGAAGTGAAAGTCAGTGGTTGAAAATTACGAAGTTAAAATAGTGAAACACGTGATGAATCATTTATTAAAAAAAGGCCCCTCTGTGCTCTTGGTTGTATACTATCGGCCCAAAATGTTTAAAAAAATTCTCATTAAAAATAAAGGAAAATGGGGTTTGGGATATATTTTGGCCCTATGGATTTGCCTTATAAATAGTATAGATAACACTCATGCGATACACGATATAATATAAGTTATCATATTTATTAATATTTATTTTATTTAAAATAAAATTTAAATATGGCATTATTAATTATTTATTAATATATTATAAAATATTATTTACTTACATAAAATTATATGTGTATAAAAAATTAAATTTTGTAAAAAAATATTGTTATTTATAAACAATGAGTACGTCTTTTGAAAGACGGTCTTTCCATAAGTTAGGAAAGACAAAAGTTTAAACTGTAAATTTGAAGAAATCAAAATAAAATTTTCGGGTTGTACTAATCGGGTCATAAACCTATCACTCCTAAATGTTGCATAATAAAAATTTAATATTGGAATTTAAACCTTTTACCTTTCTATAATTCTAATTCAACCATGTATTTCCATATGCCTATGGAAAGACGATCTTTCCCAAAATTTTGCCATAAACAATTGATAATAATATAAAATATATAATTATAATTAATAATTAACAATATGATAAACTTTAGTCAAATTATTTTTAAAAACCCGTATAATACATGATAAAATTATAAAACATCCGACAAAGTTAAAATTTTATATGGAATTAATAAAAATGCTCTTCGTTAGAAAAAAAATGGAAATAATTGTATCTTTACTAATGAAATATTTGGATAATGACATTAAACATAAATATGATTTTAAATTGAATGAAAATTATAATTTTATTTACTATTTAAATACTGATACTATTAAAATATTTATTTAATTAAAAAAATTATATTTTATTTATTATTTTCTATTTATAAAATTCAGTCTTTTGAAAGAACGTCTTTCCATAAATTATGGAAAGACCAAATTTTAAACTGAAATTAAAAGAAGTCAAGATAAAAAAAATTGGGTTGCATTAATCAGGTCATAAACTTATAATTAGTGTACATTGCATAATACAATTTTGATATTACAATTAAAACTTTTCTAATCCAACCCCGTTTTTTCATAAACCTATGGAAAGTTGGTATTTTCCAATAGTTTGTCATTGAATAATATTTATCTTTTGTTAATGAGGTTATTTTTCTTAGCCCAAATGTTGAGATTTGATTTTGTTAGCCTAAATTTATTACTTTTTTATCAAACAATTTTACTGAAATTATTAATAATAGTATATAGGACTATTTAAAAAGGATAAGAGAGTACTCCCACCAAAAATAAAATAAAAAAAGAGACCAGTAAACACGGTATATCTTGTTGAAGATTAATTTGACCAAATTATTTAAGGCAGAACATAATAAAGTTTCTAAATTACATTTGTTGGTGTTAGTCTCGGGCTAAAATAAAATATAAAAACTTAAGCGAGATGGTTTCATCCAATCTGAGATGAAATATTCAAATATATTTATTTAAAGATAATATATCATATTGAGTAATTTCTACAATTTAAAACTTTACTTATTCAATTCATTATTTCATTATAACTTTAAAACTTTAATTACTCGGTTCCTTATTTCAATATAACTTATTTATATTAAAATAATCTTGTTTTCTAAAAATAAAATACATCTTAACTACAATGAGATATATTAAGCCTTGTACTCTCATTCCGTTTACTATTGTCAAAATGATAAATATTTTCCCTGAATTGGACATTGAGAAACAATTGTGATAAAGTGCAATCCGAATTATTAAAAAGAATACCTTATAATTATATAGGAGGATTGAAAATCAATTTTTTTTTAAAAAAAATCTAAATCAATTATTGTAAGATCTACCCTACTACAAAATAAATCAAATTATCCAGAAAATGGATCCAATCAAAAGACTCCAGTTCTGTAAACTTGGTTATAGTAGCATCATCACACTGTGAAACGTCAAAGATGGTTGGCTGCAAGATGAAGAGCACCTTATGATCTCAAGAACAAGTAAATCAGATTATCGAGCAAAACCACAAAGAGCAACATGTTTTTGGATAAGTGAAAAAAGAAACAGGCTGAGAAATAAAAAATAAATTAAAAAAGCAATTGGAGAAGGATTTGCAACTTCTACTTACATCCGTTCTGAATTGGAAAAGAAGATAAAAGAAGAACTTGTCATACATTTTACACCAACATTATTCAAAAGTTTTTTTTATCGAATATAAAATTAGAAAAAAAAATACGCACACACAGTTAGCGGGGAAAATGTGAGTTGCACAAAGAAGAACTGAGCGATCCCCATCACCACACAAACTTTCATATTCAAACCTGCAATGCATACATTATAAGTGGCAATACATGTATAAGGAGTTAGAACTATGCTATATTAAACTTCACTTCTAGATTTAATCATAGCCAACAAAACTAAATTTAAAAAAACATGAATACACATGTCAGGACAGAAGATAAGTAGTTTGAGAGACAGGTGATTAGTTTAAACCTTAAACATACCCAAATTGAAAATAATTGGAAGATGACTCTGATTCACCTCACATTGCTCCATTAGCTAAAGCATTTTCAGAGTCCTTTCAGATGCCTGGTAAAGATGTCAACTTGAATTTGCTCCAGGCTGCACGTGAAGTTTACCAATGGATATGATATACATACATTATGATATACATACATCAATTTACAATATATATACATAAATTTGCAATATATATATATATTCAACAAATCTTGATCTTAAGAGCCTTAATCGCACTCCAATCCGAAAGAATATTTCAAATTTACCTTAAGATGCTTCTAAATGTACAACTTCAGGTGGGATGTGAGCTTATCGCTTTGTCCGGATTCCATATAAATAAAAAATCTCTGTGTGTGGTGATGAAAGGAAGAGATGACAGAAGAAATATAGTTTTTGTTGAGAAGACAAAGATGTTTAGGGAAAACTAGTGTACTTATTAGTGTTGAACTGCAATTTTAAATATTGATGTGGATATCTAAGTCAATTAGTCGGTATTGCCTTATAAGATTAATGATAATTAACGAAATCATAGGGATGTGCGATAATTATGTTACCAAGAATATGTTGACTTTGATTTGTTTAGGTACATAGAATCTTCATATATAGAGAATGCACAATATTTTAAAAAACAAATAATTATGGTAAGTTGATGTGGCTAGCTCATGTGTTAAGATTTGAGAGTGCCAATTGTCAAAATTTGGTGAAAAATGACTTGGCTAAGTGTGGGGGTGACACTTGGCCAACAAGTTGCTCTTTTAATATATAGTATAGATATCCTAAACTTTCCCACAAGATTTTAGTGGCACGCACCAAAACCATTTTATAAATTGAAATGTCAAAACACAACTTTTAGAATAAAAACATCAGTTGTGTACTGTACTGTTACAATTATGATTGTAAAATTACTATAAAACAATATATATTAAAATTTGCAAAAGCTGAAGAAAAGTGTTGCACTTCATTTTTAGAAGCCGTCAAGAAAATTTAGCAAGCCCCACCATCTAAAATACTACAGTTTTTCTCTCATCCATGGGAAAATATATATTTCATCCCTACAAGAAAAAGGTTTCAATGGTGTATGTCCTCAGAATTTACTATCATCATTGGATATGGTAAGGGGAAGACCGTCGGATACACAACGACAGTGCATGGTCAAGTGGTTGCTATAACAAGCCAGTGGTCGAACTGTGGGAAGGGGCACCAAGTTATTGGTAGCGGCCGCAAAGTGCGGTGTGTCAAGATGGATAATGACTAGAATATGCAGTTCAACTCCAGAGCAGCAGACCAGTAGAGTTCCTAGAAAGGCCACCTCCAAAATGTGAGGGAAACACGATTGCCTAAACCTGCAATTGAACATGGCAGATGTCATAGGAGTACTATTTAGTTTTAGAGATACTATTCAAAGTTTAGCAGTAGCGATTAATATGAATAAAAGCACATTGCATAGATTTATGCAATAAGGCATTCTTAAAAGGCATAGTAATGACTTAAGCCTGCTTTGAGTGAGTCTAATTTGTTTTCAAGGCTACATTGTTCTCTTTCTAAGCTAGAGTACAATGATAGATAATGGAACGACTAGTTTATACGACGTGCATCACGATGTACGTATTGATGAAAAATAGTCTAAGTATATACAAGTTAACTACACCTTACTACACGGTGAAAGAGATCCAACAAGTGCAATGCAAACAAAAGAAATAATAGACAGGGCCATGTTCTTATGTGCAGTAGCGAGACCAATATTAGGTAGCAATGAGGAGGTTATATTTGATGGGAAAAGAGGAATGTTTACCCTCACAACCATACAACCACCTAAGTATAAATTAAATAACATACTGGTAGGGACTCAAGCCCATCCAAAAAAATAGTCAAAATGTGAGCAAGGAGTTCATGGTGTAGCATATAGTATCAACATTAAAAAGAGTGTAGCTAGAAAATTGCAGTAAAATAATTGAGATTCAACAAGACATAGCTCTGGCACACATACTACATAACGTCAGTGGGTTTTTGGACATCGCATCATCGGACAGGTTCAGCATTTACATCAGGTGTCAGCCGTCTAACTCCACCACTATAATATCCTAGACTTGGATTTTTTTCTGTGCCATTCAATCTTTACTGGCTGAGAATGCAACTTGTACAGTTAATGATCTGGTGGGTGCAATGCAAAATGCATATGAATAGCTAGATGCATACACATTGAATAAGGTTTTTTTTATCCCTACAGAGTTATGTGCTATAAATCATGAAGGCTGGAGGAATGAATGACTACTGACTACTACACATGCATAAGGTCCAGCTTAATAGGAAAAAGATCCTATTAATTGACCTAAGAGATGATCTACATATGGTGAAGAAAGTATTGCAACACTTATCATACATATAAAGACTAAAGGGTTGGAAGAGTTGATCTTGTCAATGGGATATGCAAGAAACAATTGGATGATGGACTGGAATGCACAAGTAATAATGGACAACACAAGTTTCATGTTATGTGTTCATGAACATGTTAAATCAAATTTTGTTGAAGTTTAATTTAAAAAAAAATACTAAACATGAATTTTAATTTTAAAAATGTTTACAAATGAACTTTTGCAAAAATTGTATTTACATGTTCATCAAATGAAATGCATAGTTTTTGTCACAAAATCATGTTTCTAAGATAATAGCTAGGGGAGTGGAACATCATAGTACGCACTATTGCAGCCCTCCTAATGGACCTAGAACGACAATGATTGCTACGATAATTCTAAATTCACATCATATGACCCCAATAGGACCCACCATGACTAGTAGCCCTCCTAATGATTACATTGTCACTGATTGCTACTTATAAAAGTATGCTCTTAACCACAGAAAAATTAAGTGTTATCACGTACTGAGTACGAAATCATATGTTCGCATACCAAAGGAATCGGGACACTTAGATGGAAACAAATATATATTCCCAGAATTGTACACTATAACATGCATCCAAAACTCCCATGCACACAAATCGATCTTTCCTCTCAACATGAACCGAAAAAATTCCCAAATGAAAGACTATAAATAAAATAAAAGCATGAAATGATACACACAAATAGTGGATATTAGTTTCCACATGAACACAGATCCTGGAAATATTTATGCGGGACGCCATAATAAATCCTTTGATTTCGAGTAATTCAATAAGCATAGCAACGCTACATAACATAAGTACACCACTGTAGGACACCCCTATACCGGTGCTAATGTAACTTTCCATAGTACACCGCTATACTTACTCAACGGTATTTCGGAGGGCCAAAATACCGGTGCAAATGGGGGTATTTTACTGGTGCTATTGCCCCTGGTAATTAATAAAAAATGAGCACCGGTTTTATCGGTGCTCATTTTTAATTAAAAATGTAGAAATGAAAATATTTATTAGAACACAAAAATGCACTAAAATATAGAGAAAAAACGTGAATTGAATTCAATGAATACTCAACACTACTAATCAACTGAGGTAGCTAAAACTAACCCGTATCAATCTACGCTAATATAAAAACTGCTTATAACCAAGGTAGCTACATCGATTTAAAAAAGTAAATTGCCTTGTAGCAAGCAGTGTTCGAGAAAGTCGGAGACTTGTTTCCGTCTTGATCTTCATATTCACCCTACTTACTGAAAAGGCCAGCACTCCAAATTCATTAAATATTTGCTTGACAAAATTTAAAAGAGTGGCACCTTGATATAAAATTAAGAGGAGTTAATAGAAATCCCCACACGAAGAATATATCCAGACTACAAATAAGAAATACTTACCGGTGAAGAGCACGCCCATGAAATAATTGGAGCGTCTAAAAATGTTTGAACTCAGATTGATAACAGATGAATCCTACAAATTACAAAGTTTGAAGCAGTGAAATTACGAAATTCCTACAATTCACACTGAACAAAAAACACAAACACAAACAGAGAGAGCTGAGACCAACCTCATTCGCAGTGGAAAACACACAAATCGATGCTGA
>JAULKM010101228.1:0-10238 GCA_032355605.1 Rubia tinctorum | reverse complement strand
TCAATTTAGTTCAATTTGATGCAGTTTAGTTTGATTTGGTTCGGTTCGGTTTTTTCATTTCAGTTTAGTTTGATTCATTTCAATTCAGTTTGACTCAGTTAAATTCAATTCAGCTCTTCTCAACTCTTCTCAACTCTTCTCAACTCCAATCAACTCAACTCAACTCTTCTCAATTCTTCTCAGTTTTTCTCAATTTCAATAAATTCATCTCAACTCAACTCAACTCAACCCAACTCCGATTCATCTGAACTGGACAGAGCCCTAATATGATTAAGGCAACAATTTTGGATAATAAGAGCTATAAACACACTATTTAATTATATTCGTGTCTCGTTCATAGCTTTTTTTAACACACTATTTTGAACGAGACACAAATATAATTATTTTTTAACACACTATTTAATTTATCACGCTATTTTTAGCTAACTACTTAAAAATTATCGAATTAACTTCCTCCATTGTAAGAAATGTAACTTCCCATTAAACTCGCCTTTCCTACATTTTTGTCAAAACAAACAACTACCCATCCTTTTCACTTTCATAAATTTTAAAAAGGGCAAAAATATATGTGTATCCCTAACTTTTAATTGAAAGTGTCAATATAATCTCGCAGTCTAAGAAAATGTCAATTTAGCCCTAATAAATTATTGTATGTTTCAATCTATCTCTAACTTTCGAAAAATTCGCGCCGATATAGTCAAACCACCTAATTCCTGTATTGACCCATAAATTTCCAGCAATGACAAGAAAGTGGAATCTTGACTTAGAAGTTGAAATTTGATAACCATAATACCCCTTGATACCCAAATTCTGACAGCTTATTGATTTTCTTCTTCTGCACCGTCGTTGCTACACCGGGCCACTCGTCGCTCACCCATCCCCGTTGCTCACCACTGACGCTCAGCCTCCCTCTCCCAGGCGCTCACCCGCCACCGCCACCAATCCGCCACCCTCTATTTTTTGGAAACCTCACTGCCATAAACTCTAGCCCCACGCCGCTCCGTCGCCCGCTCAGTCCCATGCCGCCTCGCCACCCGCTTAACCTCAATGCTGGAAACCCACCCGCTCATCCTCACCACCGCTCACCCACCCTAAACTTGAAATTAGGATGACGAAATCGTGAAGAAGTAAATGGTCAGGAGGGGTGACAAAGAAGAAAAGGGCAAGGGGGGTGACGAAAAAGAAAGGGGAAAGGGCAATTCAGTATTTTCACATTTTTTTTTGAATTTTTCTTTTTTAAAAACAAGTATAAAATCATTTTTTCCATAAAATTCAGCCATCAGAACATTAACTAAAAAGTCAACGGAGTCAATGGTTAGATTCACACTTTATGAGATTGCAGGGTTATATTGATACATTTATTTTAGCACTTTACTCTTTTTGAAAATAAAGTTTAGATGTCTGCTAAACTAGTCTTTGAACATAAAATTAGGGCTAAAGCATTACAAGTTCTGGAACTTCTCGGATTATGATGTCCCAACTATTGTTTTAAACAAATTTTAGCCTTCAACTCAAGTAAAAAAAAACTATGAGGTGCCCTTGTGCCTTTCTAGTGATTATGTACAAAGTTTAATAGCCTTGTTCTAATCAATGTTGAAGACTACTTACAGAAGACAAGAACCAAGCATGTAAAAGCTTAATAGCCCTTATTCTATCGAACGCTTACTTAACAAGAACTCCAAATCAGTAAAGTAGGAAATCACTATACATGGGAGAATCACACATACCATCATCCTATACTTGAACCACAATGCCATGGCCAATGGTCACTCCTGTGCCTAAAATATACTCCTTCGCAAAATAGACAGTATTAAAAAGTATATCCTAATTTCAGAACGGGGTAATAGTAAGTATGCCTTGTTCTGCTATGTTCCTCGAGTGAGCTAAGAATCCATTTATGTCGTTATAGGGCTCCCATCCTTATGCCAGCATCCATGTTCGGGAGGAAGCCATCATCAGCCTTCGAGTAATTAACATAGTAAAGCTCAGATAGTATGCCTGTGAAAACCACGAATGCAGCTCCAGCTCCAAATACTCCTTTTCTCAAGGTTTCACAGGAAGGAGGGTGGTTGGAAACCAGAGTCCTGTACCTGGTATGGTAGGCATTTCTCACAGAACCAGCAAGTAAGCAGACTTCGGCAATGATGAAGGCAACCCTGAAATTCATGAACTGCATTAGTAAATTCACAAAATAAAGTTCCATTTAGAGCGAAGTTGCAAAATTAGAACATAGACGGGTTTTTGCCAATATCAGAGTCTAATTCGAGTGATTATGGAAGAAGAAAGATTTTTAACAACAAAGCATCTTTCCTAGTTTACTCATATAAACAATTGGATATGGTAATATTTTTTAGTAATGACGAAAACTTTGTTAAACATACCAGCAGCTGATGAATAGGATGATCGCCCAAACCCTTGCACGACCAGGCCGCAGAGCCCTACCACAACACAAGCACCGGCTCACAAACATCACAAGAAGCTGACTAAATAAAAGAAGCAGCAATGACCCAATGCCATATTTGGTTGAGATATCTGATTTGTAGACACAGTAGTATGTCATGTCAGTCGTGTCAGTTGTTGCCTACCAGAAAAATATGAGAGGTTAAGTTCGTGCTCTTGCACCAAGACCTCAAAATATTTACAAGAACAGCAATTGAAAGATATGGCTGAAGAGAATTGGCCATCTCAATAAGGCCGAGACAAAAGTAGTTGGTTTGACCAATCCCACAGGCATAATAGCATTAGTAGGAAAGAAACATTTATAGCTTTGCTCATAAGTACTAGTTACTTAAATCTATGCAGAATGCAGACAAAGGAATAAAGAGTTTGGTGGGTTATTGGAAGGGAGCAAATTAAGACGGGAAGGTCGCGTATGGAGCACCCACCCTACAAGTCCTTTCACAGGCTCTAACCCGATTGAAACATTCTTATAATATTCATACAGAACCTTAAAAGTGGTTTCAACAAAATACCCAAGTGAACGAGTGTGCAAATCCTTTACTGGTACCAAAAGCAAGAAGGACATCAGAACTTAAGCAGCTATGGGAAACACAAAAAATGCATGAAGAAGAGTCTAAACATAGGATATCCCGTGACTAAATCATATTTTTGCTCAAACAGACCTAGGAAAGTATGCAGAAGGAGGGATGTAAAACCGGTCATCCATAAGGCACAATACATGTTATGCCTCCTCCAGGGCACCATATAAAGCATCGAAAGTAAACTTTTGTGTCAATTCTCATCAAATCCCTCCTATACAGTTGAAAGACAAGTGAACAATTCCTATAAAATTTGGGTCATGCACTGTGGTGTCATCTTTTGAATTCAATTTGACCACTTTCAATTGAGATTGACAAATTAAAGCAGTGTATTATTCTTCAGTACATAGACAACAATTTTCCAACCCAAAAAGGCTCCCCACTTCAATGGGTGACTAAACTAAACGAAATCCCAAAATCAATGACCAGACAGAGAACAACAGTTGCTAGCCATATCTGGTTACTCAAAATTTTCACGAGATGCATTCATATATACTTCTATATTAAAAAAACCAAAATCCCTTTGACAAAAGCAATTATATATACTTGTACAAAAGAAATCCAGAAACCCTTAAACAAAATTTCACAAAAAATGGAAAAGATCATGAAACAAGTCAACAACAACAACAATAAGCCTTGATCCCACTACTATGTAGTGTTGTCTATATGATCATATCTCGCTATCATGTTAGGTACACATAAAATGGAGGAGATCATGAAAGGAAGACAAAAAAAATCATCAAATCAAATCAAAACAAAACATCACCCCAGATTCATTATTTATCTCCAAAATCAGCCAGTCCCTTCCATTAAGCATCAAAATACAGCATAAAGCACACAAATAATCATAAAAACTCGCAAAAACAAAAGAAAAAAAGAATAATCCAAAAACAAAACTTACAGTAGCCCTTCTCTGCTCAGCAGCAACAGCAAGTCCAAAAGCAATCAAATCAATCACAAAAACCACCGCAAGTAACAATTTTGACGCCATCCCAGTTCCCAATTCGTGCCTAAACACACACCAAATGCAATGAAACGCAGCAATCTTTTCAAGCAAAATTCAAGTTTATTAGTAGGCTACTAGCACGTGATTCTATTTTTTTCCAAGTTTAACAAAAGTCTAATTAGAGAAAAGGGATACTCTAATTTAGTTTCCATTCTTACCTGCGGAATTAACAAGAGCTTACTTAATCAGTTGGAGTTTCTGGGAATACGAAAGAAGGAAAATGTTGGAGTTTGGTTCTCGACTCGCGAGGGAGAATGGTCAATTCTCAAATATTCTCTTTCCATTTTTATAAGAGGAAAACTGCACATTAGTCCTATAATCTGGACGAAACTTTACGAAGTTGATCCCTGAAACTTTACGAAGTTGATCCCTGAAACTTTACTTATCCCGATATTACCCATTTTTATTTGATAAATTTGGTCTGACATCCATTTTCCTATATTTTTGGGTGTTTCTATTTCACGCCATATATTTTAATGTATATGCCCTGTATATATACCTTATAAATACAAAATGTATTACATTAAAATTTCAATTTCAAATGAAAAAATTCAAATAAAAAGTTTAATTTAAAATTTTTAAAAAAACCCTGAATTATTAATGGTGGCAGGGTAGCGGCTGCCGTCGGCGGCAGATGATGGCCGGCGACTTTCTGGAGCTGGTCGGGCCAAATTTGTTGCCAAAGTCCGGCAAAATTCCGGCGGGTGATGGTTCACATATGTGGTTTTCATTTGTGGCTCTCATCTATGACTCTCATTCGTGGTTCTCATTGATCCAAATGCGAGCCACAAGGCGAAAAACCAAATGCGAGTCATAGGATGAGAGCCATGCGATGAGAGATACAAGTACAAATTTTTGGATGCAAACCATGCGATAAGAGTCACAAGTACAAATTTTTGGATATGAACCATGCGATGAGAACCACAAGTATAAATTTTTTGATGCAAACAATGTGATGAGAGCCACAAGAACAAATTTTCGGATGAGAGCCACAAGTACAAATTTTCGGATCAAAACCATGCGATGAGAGCCACAAGTACAAATTTTCGGATGAGAACCATGTGATGAGAGCCACAAGTACAAATTTTAGGTTGAGAACCATGTGATGAGAGCTACAAGTACAAATTTTAGATGAAGCACCATGTGGTGAAAGTTACAAGTACAAATTTCCATATGAGAACTATGTGGTGAGAGTCATAACTACAAATATTTAAATGAGAACTATCGTCCGTCGGAATTTCGCGAAGTTTGACCGGAAAGTCACCGGATATGATCGGAACTTGAGGGAACCACCGCTGGAAAATCACCGGACCACAGCAGGAAAGTGGCCGGCCACTGCCTTCTGCCGTCGGACAGTCACCACCCTACCACCACTAATAAATGATATTTTATTAATTTAAAATTAATACTATTATTTTAATTTATTTTAATTTTAATTTTAATTTTTAATACATTTTGTATTTATAAGGTATAAATACAAGACGCATACATTTTAACGATCCACTTTTTTTAACGATCCATTTTCCTATCATTTAATCATATGGAATGCATAAACATAATAATTAAACATACATTTTCTTTACGAGATCGTCTCCTGTGAAACAACCTAAAATTTAGTCAGGGGCATTTATGCAATTCTAGATATATTCTAGCTCCACGGACCTATCTCTAATAATTTTACAGGGACCTATTGCTAATATTTTTCAGGGGCTTTTTGTCCAATTTACCCCTACCATTTTTCCGCCATTTGAAGCCTGCAAAAAAATCCAAAAAATAAAAATAAAAATAAAAATAATTATAAAATGCAATTAATTAATATGATCGTTGAACTTATAAACATCGGAAAAAATAACAGAACATCAACGAAAAATTATAAAACATCAACTAAAAAATTGGATCAAAAAATATTAAAAAATAAATAAAACAGAAAAAAATATATTAAAAACAAATAAAAATCGACAAAAAATTGAAAAAACGTCGACTACAACTAACAAAACTTCAATTATCAATTATTTTTTAAAAAATACAAAAATAAACTAATATCAACAAAAAATAAAAACATCAATT
Source organism: Rubia tinctorum (assembly GCA_032355605.1). NCBI lineage: Eukaryota > Viridiplantae > Streptophyta > Magnoliopsida > Gentianales > Rubiaceae > Rubia > Rubia tinctorum. The sequence goes on along the minus strand of JAULKM010101228.1, from coordinate 4,127 downwards.
CCCATCACCTAAACTTCACCTAGAAAATGAAAAATGTCAACATAAGAAAAAAAACACTACAAAAAATCAACATATGTCACCCAAAACTACAAACATCAACTCATATCACCTAAAACTCATCAAGAAAATAAAAAAATCAACACGAGAGACATCAACAAAAAAATTACGGTACCTCAACAGTGTAAATTATTCACTCAAAAATTCATAAAATGTCAATCATCTCATAAAAAACTACAAATATCAACCTACATCACCAAAAAGGTACAAACATCAATTTCTAACACCTAAACCTCATCCGAAAAATGAAAAACATCAGTATAAGAAAAATGACACAACAAACATTAACTCCTATCACCTACACCATAACCGGAAAATGAAAAATATCAACACGAGAAAATTTTAAAAAAACTACAAATATCAATCATGTTACCCAAAAAAGGTACAAAACATCAACTCATATCAATTAAACTTCACCTGAATAATGAAAAATATCAACAAAAAACCTACAGTGCCTCAAAAGTATAAATTCTTTAAATAAAAGGGGTCTAGAGGGATTTGAACCCAGGTCATAAACATCAACATCCAAAGTGAATATTCATTCAATGAAATAATATCAAACCAAACATCATCATGTACCCTGAGAACATAAATTCAAAAAAATAAGGTCACAACAAGACTCGAACCCCATACCCAAACCTCAGCATCTAGAGTACTAACCACTAAACCAAAGAATCATTATTAAACATTTTCTAAATCAAATATCTATGAACCTTAGCATGTCTTTAGAAAACAAATATTATCAACACATCATCACAGAATCAAAAGACAAATGAGCACAAGTTTAGATTCAAAAACATCAACACATTCACTATAGAAAGTAGAAACTCATAGGAGCAGAGTTTACCTGCGAAGCCGAAGTTTTTCGGAGGCTTGGATCTCACACGCCGATAGGAAGCGGAAGTGATGTGCGTGGTTGTCACGTCTCTGGGTCTTCTTCTCCAAATTAGCTCATGGATCTCAAGCGCGGCGCACAACCGTCGGAGAAGACTAGTCAGCGCCGGAGATAGGCCTCACTTTGGATAGGAATCGAATCAGAGATAACGTACGAAGCCATCACTATCTCACGCACCGGGGAGTATCCTAGGGCAACTTTGTCTGATAGGACTCGAATCGGAGACTGAGTCATGCCGCAAACGGAGACGGACTCGAATCGCCAGAACCGGTAGGTCGAATTAGCGGCGGTGGAATTCGGTCAGAGAAGAAGGGAGAGTCCACCGGATGTTGAAGCGATTGACGAAGATGAACGGCGAAGACGATCGGTGGCGAGGAACGACGACGATCAGATCTGGTCGACGAGCCGACGCCTGTTTTAAATCATAACAATGCTGCTAAGTAACGACCTCGAGCAATGCGCTGCTTCAAATCAGAGCAACAAAGGTGGTTGCGCGGAGGTTTCCAGGGAATGGAAGTGGTTGCGCGGTGATTCTGGGGAATGGAGGTGGTTGTGAGACTGTTTCCGTGAAATGGAGGTGGTTGCGCGGTGAAGAAGACACATGGAAAATGAGAATTTTCTAGAAGCTTTTAATGGTTATATATGTTTTGATAATTTCACAACAGGTCCCTAGATTTATTAGCTTATTTTAAATAAAAACCCTATCCCAAATTAAAACTTGCAGTAATTGCATAATAAACCCTGCCTAAAGTTTAGACTGCGTAAAACAAGACTTTGTGTTTCTTTACACTAGGATATAACTGGTGAACCAAAGATATATTGAAGATCATTGTGTTATTTTATTTTAAAAAGGAAAAGTGTAAAAATAATCCTATTAAATTTTAAAAATGCATAAATAATCCTGTAATTTTTGAAAGTGCAAATCTAGCCCTATGTTTTGAGAAATGGTGCATATATATCCAAATTGCACTATTCCAGCATTTACTAAAGGAATTCAGGCGTTGACCTAACATAAAAAGATAAAATACCCCTTGATTTAAAACTAAAAATTTAATGATCATTATAACCCTAGGCTTTGCCGCAGTCAACGTCGGTCAACACTAGTCAACAGTGGTCAACTCCGGTCAATGTCGTACCACTGTTGGCTGATGGTACTGTTATTAATAAGATAGGCTTAGATCAACAATTTAGTGACAAATACAGTGCTAAATTAGCACTTCTCTAAAAAAAGATATGATCAAATCAACACTATCATAAAAAAATCTTTGTGGGGAGAGCCCACTTCTTATAAATATGCATTCATTACAACTTTTTTAATGCAGATGGATGAAAAATTCGTACTCCCTCCGTCACACCCAAATCTGCACATTTTTTATCAATTTTCTCAAGACACGTTCGATCATAAATTCCAATTAGTATATAAGCACAAATATTATCATGTGAGATGTTTCTTGATTTCCTGCGTCGTGTATTTTCTAAATATCAAATTTAAGTACACCATTAGTATATGTAACTAAAGTTATAGGTGGTCAAATATGATTTGAGAAAATTGACTAAAATGTGTGCAGATTAGCTGGGATGGAGAGAGTAGGATAATTTTGATAATTGAAAAAAATAAAGAAATATATAACACATAGTATTGTTTTAGACCAATTAACCGTTAAACGGAGTCATTTTATAATTAGTATGACTGATAAGGTGATCTGATATAATTTCTTTATATTGCATTGATGTACCTATATTTATGAAAATCTTTTAAAATGAATTTCAACATGCAAATCATTATAACTAGACATTAAAATCATAAAAAATATTTTTTTTATGATTATATTAACTGTTATTCAGTTTAAGATAATACTTTCTCAAGGTATAAAGTGTGAAATTGGGTAATATGATAAAAGTGTGCACTTTGATTTGTTACAATCTAATTTGTTCACTTTAGCTATAACTTCATTGATATATTATTATAATGTTATAATTTTGCTAAATACTTGGAGAATGTCTCGTGTTAGGTGACTTACAATTAGACAAATTATAAGAAAAAATATTGTTATAATTATAATGGTTGAATTATAAATTATTTATATGTTGAGATTTATTTATAAAAATTATTAATTATAACTCATTGCAATAAATATAAATAAATATAAAATTATTTTATTAATCATACATTAATTATAAAATGACTTTATCTAACGGTTAATCGATCTAAAACAAGACTTTGTGAAATACGTTAGAAACTATACTTTTATAATATTTATTTTTATTACACATAAATAAATAAAGGTATTAATGATGGTATTTAAAAAATAGTATTATGAAAATGTACATTTAGACGAATCTAACACTATACCAATTATTACCACATGATAATATCCTTACTTATATCAATAGATTTTTTTTAGTTTATATTATCAATTTTGACATGATGCAAATAATAAAAAGTGCATGGTATCTTTCTGGAGAAAGAAAAGTTACCTGTGGTGTTTTAATTAGAAGGGAGTACTTTGATTTGGGACAGATGGCGGTACTGTATTCGACACAAAATTGAAAAGGAATTATTCTGTATCAAATAAAAAAATGCAGGCCATCCATTTTACCAACGCAAATATTGATTTAAACCAATGAATTGATAGGTGAAATCATTTTATAATTGTTGTAATTAATGTGGTGATTTGATTTTTTTTAGATGGTGGTCTGTGAGGCAGTCTAAACTTTAGTTAAGGGCATTTATGTAATTTTAGGTATATTGTAGATTCAGGGACCTATCGCTAATAATTCTACAGGGAACTATCTCTAATAATTTTACAGGGACCTATTTCTAATAACTTTATAGGGATCTATCACTAATATTTTTTCAGGAGTTTTTTTATCCAATTTTTTCTAGTCATCTGCAAAAAAAAATAAAAAATTTTGAAAAAATTCGAAAAAATATTTAAAAATATTTTTTTAAAATGTAACAAAATTAATATAATCATAGAATTGAAAATTTTAAGCATCAGTAAAAATCAGCAGAATATCAACGAAAAATATTAAAAAACAAATAAAAAATTGGAGCAAAAAATACACTCCCTCCGTTTCACTGGAATTGGCATGGTAGCCTTAGGGCATGTGCAGTGGTGGTCTCTTAATTTTAAGAGACCACTTAAGAGACCGAAAATCCCCCACAGTGGGG
>JAULKM010101227.1:0-26031 GCA_032355605.1 Rubia tinctorum | reverse complement strand
TTGGGGAAGAAGAGAAAAAGTGATGAGTATTTATAGTACAAAAATCCCAAAAAGTAAGTCTGGGCAGGTGGCCGTCGTGACTCGCGACATATCCGTCGTGACTCGCGACGGCCAGAGTATCCTGCCCTCAAGTGACTTATCTCTTTGGTCTTCATGTAGTCTTATCTTCTTCCATTCTCCGGGTCTTCAAAAGTCTTCATAGTCTTCAAATTGGAGTCTTCAAGGTCTTCAAGTCTTCAACAGTTACCTCGTCTCACGGAATGCTTATTACAAGTGACAAAAGAGATAAAGTCGCTCTCAACTCTAATAATAGGAATTCAAGGCAAAATAGAGTATCAAAAGCACAAAATTCTACCAAAATGAGTACAAAAGATCCCAAAATAACTATATAAAATGGACACATCACTTGAGGACAAAAAGTATATCCACTAATCTGATTACCATCAGCCACAGTAACTATGAATGGTCTGCTTCTGAGTTGCTCTAATCCCATTTTCTTACTGTCTTAGGATCAATGAAGCTCTCATTACTTCCAGTGTCTAAGAGTATACTGATTTTCTTATTTTGTAGTTTGCCAACTATCACAATGGAGTTAACTCTCGGACCCCCAATAAACCTGGCTTCAAAATATTCAAGTTCTAATTTCTCTTTATTTTTAGTCTCCAGCTCTCCTACATAGATCTCTTCATCTGCCATTTGATCCTGAATCTCTAATCTATTAACCTGTTTGAACCTACAAGCATTCCTTGGACCAAACCTCTCCCCACATTTGAAACACAGTCCATTTTCCCTTCTAAATTGCATCTCCTAAGGTGAAATCTTTCTAAAGTTTTCTATTCTTGATTTCTTATCATTCTTGTTAACCATGCTAGTACCCGTATTTTTCAACCCAATTCTATCAGTGTTAGCTCTCAGATTACCCCCATAATTGATACCAGACCAATTTCTACTTCTCTTAAAGCCAACTCTAATTTTGTTCTGGTAAAATTGTTATTTCTACAGCATATTGCAAACTAACAGGTTTCATCAGTTTAAGCATAGGTTTCAACTCTTCCTTCAAACCACTCAGAAAATTGGAAATAAAATAGGATTCAGTGAGAGCAGGATTCTTACAGATCATAAGAGTTTTCAGCTCCTCAAATTTTTTCTGATATGCTCTGACATATCCTTTCTGGAAAATCTTGTTGAATTTCTCCACCTCATCTCGTGCTCCAAGCTCCAAAAATATCTTTAGAACAGCATCAGTGAATTCGTTCCATAGCCAGAATTCCTTTACTTTCTTTTCACCTTGAAACCAAATCTCTACCTTACCTTCCAAATATATTTCTACATTATCCACCTTGTGAGGATCTTCAATATGAAAATAAGAAAAGAATTTCTCGCACCTTCTTATCTAATCCTTCGGGTGTTCACACGGTAAAATTGCGAGTTCTATCTTTGGCTGATGATTATACTACCTTCTGTCGATCTCCTCATTCCTTACAGTATAATCCCTGACTTTGTGATAAAGTGACTCTTGATAAATTTGAGCAGAATCCTTTGGCCTCTGTGATTCGCCGAAAACGGGACCGCGGGTAGTACTTCGAGAACTCTTAATCGAGTTTTATGAATCCTCGGCTACATCATTCATCGACATAGTTTTTCCGAGCCCGAGCTTCTGCTATAAAAATGATGAGATGCGATCTTCCATAACTTGCAGTTTGACATCCATCACCGTATCCAAATGCTTTTCCAAGTGAGTTCCAAAACGTACCTCGATCTCTGAGCGAATTGCTGAGAATTTCTCCTCCATTGCTGAATACATCTGAACAGTGTTGTTTTCCACCTGTTTCTTCAACTCCAGAGAGAATTCCTTCATTCGATTCTCTTGGTCTTTCACCATTCCTTGTAAAATCTTGAATCTTGTATTCTCAGCCATTGAGTCCAAGGATCTACACTGCTCTGATACCAAATTGTTATGAACAAAGAAGTATAAAGGGTAAAAGAGTAAGATTTTATTGAATTTGAATGGGCCGACACGAGATTGGGGAATAAAGCTACAGAGAAGGAGAAACCTACATTTGCTATAGGGAGTTATTTCCAAAATCAACATAACCGATCTATTCCTCACCCTCTCCGTTTATCTAGCTCCAATTGCATGCTCTTCCTTCTTCTCTAACTGATTCCGGTAGCAGGTAGTTGCAACTGCCATTGTTATGTGTATTCTGAGCTGATGAGCCAAAAAGGAACATAATTGATTGCCACTCGTTAACTGTTTACAAAAGCTTCCTTATTTTTTGGGAGTGTTTACCATTATATTCTTGGAGAATTGGACTGTACATAACTTTCTCTCCCCCTTAACAAGAAGCTTGTCCCCAATCTGATTCCTCATAATTAAACAATGGTCTTAGCCACGAAAATTTGGAAATTGCTTGCTAATGAATTCTGAATCCTCCCATGATGCTTCCTCAGTTGGTAGATGCTTCAATTCTATTAGCCATTGGATCACCTTTTCTGCCCATTGATAATCCAACGTCTTTGTAAAACTTTGCGAGGTTCCAAAACTATGAAATCATCAATGTCTTCCTCTGGTAAGGTTGTGCTACTAACTGGAAGAGGACCAAGGTGTGGCTTTAAGAGACAAACATGGAAAACTGGATGTACCTTGGTTGTTCTTGGCATATCCAATTTATAAGCCACATAACCAATTCTCTGTAGAATCTTGAATGGGCAAAAAAAATTAGGAGTTATCTTCATACTGCATCTCTGAGAAATAGATTGTTGTATATATTTCTGCAATTTTAAGTAAACCCAGTCACCTTCCTTGTAAACTCTATCAGTTCTCTTTTGGTCTGCAAAGTTTTCATTCGGTCTTGAGCTTTCTTAAGATGAGATTGCAGCAACAAGTTCACAGCTTCTCTATGAGCAATCATATTCTGTGCAGTTGGAATTATAACATCTGCAAATGACCCTAAAGGCAAGCTGAGTAGTTTAACCCCATAAAGAGCTTCGTACGATGTCATTTGAATACTGTTATGCTACATGGTATTATACCACCATTCCGCCGCACTAATCCATTCAGACCATGTATTCAACTTATCCTCATAGAAACATCGCAGATAATTTTTCAAAATTTGATTTGTCCTTTCTGTTTGACCATCTATCTCCGGATGGTAAGCTGTACTATACTGGAGCTTAACTCCCAATTTCAGAAAAATTTCTTTACAAAAAGTGCTAGTAAACACCTTGTCCCTATCACTAATAATCGATTCTGGCAAACCATGCAATTTGTAGATTTCAGAGAAGTAAACAAAAGCTACATGTTGTGCCATAAAAGGATGGGACAATGCAATGAAATGGGCATATTTTGTTAATCGATCCACCACCACTAGCACTGTATCTAAGCCCTTAGAAACTGGTAATCGTTCTATGAAATCTATAGTCAGTTGAGTCCAAGGCTTAGAGCGTACAGGTAAAGGCTGCAAAAGTCCCGCCTGATACTGATCTTCACGCTTACTTCTTTGATAAACCAAGCATTCCCTTACAAACTTGGTGATATCCTCTCTCATGCTTGGCTAATAAAAGAATGTATCAACCCTTCTTATGGTAGCAGATTGTCCCGAATGTCCTCCAAGAGCCGAGGCATGTAAAGAAGACATAATATTTTCTCTAATTCCTCCCGAATATCCAACATATATATCTTCTTTCCTTTTTTAAGATTCCATTAACATACCGATACTTCCCGATCATACTCTTATGCCAATGTAGCCAGTATAATCAGTTGAGTAGTAACATCATCATCTTCAAAGCTTTTAATCAGTTGATCCATCCAAGCTGGTTGCACAGATGCTATAGTCTTTAGATGATAGTGATCAGAGATACTATGGTTCAGACCCCTTTTCTCCATTCCTATTCCAGGTGCCTTTTCTTGAAGTAAGTCATAACAATCCAGTTCTTCTGATTCTGAGCTGCTCAAATCCAATTTTGACTCTATATTACTAGCATTCAACTCCCCCTCTGATTGATTGACATTGCTTTCCAGAAGAAAATTTTCCTGAACTGCTTCAGTCTCTTGTACAAACTGATCAAGCTTTGATGACTGATATAAATCAAGTTGCCTAGACAAAGCATCTGCTGCATTATTTTCACTTCCCTTATTGTATTGTATTTCGAAATCAAGCCCCAATAACTTCAAAATCCATTTGTGTTGAAGTGCACTGTTCAGCTTTTGATTTAACAAATACTTAATAGACTGATGATCAGTTCTGCATATAAATCTTTGGCTTGTTAAGTAGTGTCTCCATTTATCTACTGCCATGATGATAGCCAGCATCTCTTTCTCATAAGTTGAAAGGCCTCTATTTTTCGGACAAAATGCCTTGCTCAAGTAAGATATAGGTATGTGGTCCTGCATCAATATAGCTCCAATTCTTTAATCGCTAGCATCTGTTTCAACCACGAAAACCTTATCAAATTCAGTCATTTTCAATACTGGGGAGGTGAACATGACTTTTTTTAGAGTTTTAAAAGCTTGAGTAGCTTCACTATTCCACTGAAAACTATCCTTTTAAAGCAAATCATGTAAAAGACGACAAATCCGACCATATGATTCTATGAATCTTCGGTAATATCCACCCAACCCCAAGAATCCCCTTAAATGTTTAACATTAGAAGGTAAAGGCCAATTCTGGATGCACTCAACTTTTTGTGGATCCATTTGAACTCCACTCCCACTGATAACGTGTCTAAGATATTCCACTTGTTTCTTTGCAAAAACACATTTAGAACTCTTGGCAAATAACTGATTCTCCCTCATCACCTTTAATACCTTCTCTAAGTGTTCCAAGTGATCCTCCAAACTCTTGATGTATATAAGTATATCGTCAAAGAATACTAACACAAATTTTCTTAGAAAAATCTTGAATACTTGATTCAGGAGGGACTGAAAAGTAGCCGGCACATATGTGAGACCAAACGGCATATTTAAGAATTCATAATGGCCAGTGTGTGTTTGAAAAGAAGTTTTAGCAATATCTTCTTCCCTCATTCTGATCTGGTGATAACCAACCCTCAAATCCAACTTTATAAAATAAACTGAGCCATATAATTCATCCAGAAGTTCGTCAATAATAGGAATAGGAAATTTGTCTTTAAAGTGATCCCATTAAGTTTCCTATAATCTATACAAAGCCTCCAAGTTCCATATTTTTTCTTAACTAAAATCACCGGTGAAGAGAAATGACTTTGATTAACTCGTATGATCCTGTTCTGCAACATTTCATCAAACCTGTTTCTCTATTTCTGCCTTATGCACATGTGGTTGTCTATAAGGTTTGATTTGGAAAGGTTGGGCATCTGGCTTTAAAACAATCTTATGATCAATATCACGGATTGGAGGTAAACCCCTAGGTATAACGAAGATATCATCATACCTTTTTATGAGATCATTCACTTCAGGATAATTTTTTACTTCAGTATTAGTTGTCTGAGTACTGGGTTGTTGTTCCCCTTCTTCTCCATCCTCCATATTCAGCTTCGTGATAGTGTGAGTCCACTTTATTTTCCTGCACTGAGACAAAGTTTGGGCTTCTATACCCCAGATCAATCTCACATTAATCTCCTTATCAATGCCCTGAATGTTCTAGTAACTCCCCTTGCTGCAAAAAGTAATATTATTCCCATGGAAATCAAATGTTATGGGACTGAACATCTTCATCCAATCAGCCCCTAAAATGATGTCTAGTTCACCCAAATGAAGCACTCGTAGATCATAAACAAAATGGTGGTTATCAATCTGCCACAAAACTTGAGGACAAAAATTAGATCCACTAATCTGATTACCATCAACCACAGTAATAGCGAATGGTCTGCTTTTGAGTTACTCCAATCCCATTTCTCTTACTGTCTTAGGGTCAATGAAGCTCTCATTTCTTCCAGTGTCTAAGAGTATACTGATTTTCTTATTTTTGTAGTTTACCAACTTCCAGAATGGAGTTAACTCTCAGACCCCAATAACCTTGGCCTTAAAATGTTCAGGTTCAAATTTCTCTTCATTTTCAGTCTCCAGCTCTACTACATAGATCTCTTCATCTTCCATTTGATTCTGAATCTCTAATATATTAACTTGTTTGAACTTACAAGCATGCCCTGGACCAAACCTCTCCCCACATTTGAAACACAGTCCATTTTCCCTTCTAAATTGCATCTCCTGAGGTGAAATCTTTCTAAAGTTTTCTATGCTTGATTTCTTATCGTTCTTGTTAACCATGCTAGTACCAGTATCTTTCAAACCAATCCTATCAGTGTTAGCTCTCGGATTACCCCTAGATTTGATACCATACCAATTTCTACTTCTCTTAAAAGCCAGCTCTAGATTTTGTTCTTGTAAAATTGCTATTTCTATAGCAGATTGCAAACTAACATGTTTCATCATTTTAAGCATAGGTTTCAACTCTTCCTTCAAACAACTCAGAAAACTAGAAATAAAATAGGATTTAGTGAGAGCAGGATTCTTACAGACAATAAGAGTTTCAGCTCCTCAAACTGTTCCCGATATGCTCTAACAGATCCATTCTGGAAAAGCTTGTTTAATTCCTCCACCTTATCTCGTGCTCCAAGCTTCGAAAATCTCTTTAGAACAGCGTCAGTAAATTCATTTCACAACCAGAATTCCTTTGCTCTCTTTTCACTCTGAAACCATATCTCGGCCTTAACTTCCAAATAGATTTCTATAGTATCCACCCTGTGAGGATCTGCAATCTAAAAATAGGCAAATAATTTCTCGCACATTCTTATCCAATCCTTCGGCGTTCACCTGTGAAAATTATGAGTTCTATCTTCGGCTGATGATTGCACGACCTTCTGTTGATCTCCTCATTCTTTAATGTATAATCCCAGCCTTTGTGACAAACTGACTCCTGATAATTTTGAGCAGAATCCTTTGGCTTCTGTGATTCTCCGAAAACAAAACCGCGAGTAGTTCTTTGAGAACTCTTAATCGAGTTTTGTGAATCCTCAGTTGCATCATTCATTGACATAGCTTTTCCTAGCCTGAGCTTCTGCTGTAACAACGATAAGATGCGATCTTCCATAGCTTGCAGTTTGACATCCATCACCATATCCAAATGCTTTTCCAAGTGAGTTCCCAAACGCACCTCGATCTCTGAGCAGATTGCTGAAAATTTCTCCTCCATTGCTGAATACATCTGAACGGTGTTATTTTCCAGCTGGTTCTTCAACTCCAGAGAGAATTTCTTATTGCTCCGGGCGGGCTGGGACAGTCCCTAGCCGAGCCTTTTTTTGAAAAATTTCTTTCGAAGTAATTCGTGAGATCATGCACCTTTTTTGTTATAACTAGCAAAGAAAGGCGATAATTGTGAAAGAAAAAAAAATACCAATTCAAATTGAATGGATTCAAAATAATATTATTAGATGTACATAGGTCCTGGTTATAAATTTTCCCAACCACGATTTTTTAGGCATTTCACTACGAAACAAGAAATTGTATTCTGCGATAAATGTAAAAAAAATAGAGTTCTTCATTCGATTGTCCTAGTCTTTCACCATTTCTTCTAAAATCTTGAATCTTGTATTTTCAGCCATTGAGTCCAAGGATCTACACTGCTCTAATACCAAATTGTTATGAACAAAGAAGTATAAAGGGTAAAAGAGTAAATATTTTATAAAATTTGAATGGGCAGAAACGAGATTGGGGAAGAAAGCTACAGAGAAGGAGAAAACTACATTTGCTACATGGAGTTATTTCCAAAAATCAACAAAACTGATCTATTCCTCACCCTCCCCTTTTATCCAACTCTAATTGCATGTTCTTCCTTCTCTAACTGATTCCGGTAGCAGGTGGTTGCAACTGTCATTGTTATGTGTATTTTGAGCTGATGAGCCAAAGATGAACCTAACTGATTGCTACTCGTGAACTGTTTACAAAAGCTTTCTTATTTTTTGGGAGTTTTTACAATTATATCCTTGGAGAATTGGACTGTACATAACAATTTGTTGGACTGCCCATTTAGTTGGAATCGATGACAGGTTTTTCTTTTCTGTTTATTTTAATTTAATAAAGAAGGGAACATTTAGGGTGTTTTTCCGCAAGCGTGTTGTTTTCCTAAAATTAATTGGAAAATATACAAATATAATCTTATATAATTGAGAAAGTGCAGATATAACCCCGAGATAATTTTTAGTGCAAAATAACTCCAACTACTTTACATAAGTGCAAATATAACCCTAAAGCATATATTTCGGCATTGACTGGCCATTTCTGGCCATTGACCGACCAGAAATGACCAAAATACCATTTCAGCTTAATAAAATTTGAAAGACAAAAATGCCCTTTGCCTCACCACCCAGTTCTACCACCAGCCCCGCCATTCCACCACCCAGCCTCGCCATCTCACCACCATCTCACCACTCATCCACCGATCCACCACTAATCCACCACCATCCCACCACCCATCCAGCAATCCACCACCAATCTCACCACCCAGCCTTGCCGCTTCCCTCAGCCCCGTCACCCAGATGCCTCCAACAAGCCACGTGCCTGCGTCTTCGACGGTCCCAAGGTGAAAGCCGCAGTCCAGGAGATCTGGCCCCAAGCCTCCTCCTATGCCCCTCCAAGCTGCATCAACCCGCCGCGCCGTCGTGCCACTTCAGGCCTCAGTCAAGCTGATCCACATGGCGCCTCCCCCGCCTTGATCGCGGTCCTCCGAACGGCACCTCCTTCATGCCGCTGCACCACTTCCGGCCCCAAGGATAAAGATGCGGTCCAGCAGATCCGAACGACGTCTCCTCCGCTCTAGCTGCGATTCTTCGGCTCGTCCGAACGACACCTCCGCCTCCTACAAACAGCATCATGGTCGCTCGGTGATTTGTGCTTGCACGTTGAAGACACACAGATGAACATATGCCAATAGAGAAGAAGTAATTAGGGTTAGAGAATATTAGGGGTCAATTTGTAAATGCATTTATTTTTATTTTTTTAGAGCTGTAAAATTGACTTTTCACTCAATTCTAGCCTGAATCTGCCGGAAAAGGTTATATTTGCACATACACTAACTATCTAGAGTTATATTTGCACTTTCAATTATCACAAGGTTTATATGTGCACTTTCGTGAATTATGTAGGGTTATATATGCATTTCGCTCAAATTAATTTGATGTAACCTACTCCAATGCATTACATGAGAGGAAAGATAAGAGGGTTAGCCATTAAATGCACCTTCCGAGATTTATTGTTAGATTTTAGACCATGTGCAGTGACGAAATTACTCTGAAACCGCTCTTGTAGTTTCAATTCATCAAGTATTTAATCTCTCTATTCCATATCATCAAGTGAAATCACAAAAAAAACCACTCAATTTTTCTCTCCACAATGGTTGCAACTACTTTGAAACCACTCTATGAACCCACTTGATTCCTCTATCATACTCATTAATTTTACCTTCAATATTTAATTTAAATAAATTTACCTATTCAAAATAAATTGAAATGTGAAATTTAATAATACATTGGTATTTTCAAAATTGATTTTTTATAATTTAAATTTAATTTCACTTTTAAGAATGACAAAGCTTGGGAAAGACGGTCTTTCCATAGCATTATGGAAAGACGAGGTTTAATTATAATAATAAAAGGTAAAAGGTCTTTGTTGCAATATTAAAGTTTTATTATGCAATGTGCAGTAGTTATAAATTTTATAACCCGGTTCATACAACCTAAAAAATTTATTTTCATTTCTTCTAATTTAGACTTTAAATTTTGGCATTTCCATGACTTATGGAAATCCGTTTTTCAAGAAAATGAATCAAATAAAATACAACATTGTATTTAAAAAGTACAATAATATCTCGTAAACTTAATAATAAAGACTGCACTATCTCTAAGACTTGGTCTTTAAAAAACCACAAATAAGAAAATCCAAGAAAAAAGAAAAACACAAATAAGAAAATCCAAGAAAAAAAGAAAACCACATACTAGTCAGTGAATACATGATAAATTGGAAACTGGAAAATAGAAAACAGACGACTACGTTTGTACTCCTCTTCTGTTACTCTATACAACATTTTTTTAGTTGTTTTTTATATTGCCACAATTTTTATTTTTAATATGATTATTTCAATTTCATTCTTTCAATTTACTTTTTACTTTTTAAATTTAATTTTATTCACTCACTCTTCACCAAAATTTAAAGAGTCAATCTCTTGAAAGACGGTATTTTCATTACTTATGGAAAACCCAATGTTTAAAGTGCAAATTAGAAGGAAAAAAAATATATTTTTTTGGGTTGCATGAATCGGGTTATAAACTTTATAACTGCTACATGTTGCACATTAAAATTTTAATTTTACAACTAAAATCTTTTACCTTTTATTGTTCTAATTAAATACCATCTTTCCCAAAACTTTGCCAAATTTGAGGCCGTTTCTTGAAAAACGGTATTTCCATAAGTAATTAAAAGACCAAGATTTAAAGTGCAAATTAGAAGAAATAAAAATACATTTTTTGGCTTACATGAATCAGATTATAAACTTTATAACTACTACACGTTGCATAATAAAATGTTAATATTGCAACTAAGATCTTTTACCTTTTATTATTTTAATTAAATCTCATCTTTCCACAAGTTTATGAAAAGATTGTATTTTTCAAAACTTTGTCATTATATAAGTAAATATATTAACCATTAAATATGATAATAAATTTTGCGTAAATAAACGTGCGAAGGAAGGAGAACGACACCGGAGAAAATGATGTTTGTCGAATTTTAAAGAATATCAATGCTTTATAAAACAATAAAAGTATCAGTGTACGTTTTATTATTTTAAACTATACACTTTAATTTATAACATATGATTTCAATTTTTTTATTCTTAACACTTCTTTTATTAAGGATAGTTAAATTTTATGAAAAAAATCATATTTTAAAAATATACTTTATAACGAATTCAACAAAGTATCACTCAAAAGTATTTATATTTACACATCAATCCAATTTTATAGTTAAAGTTAAGGTAAAGTTTTGGGAAATAAGGGCGGAACCAGGAATTTCATATAGAGGGGACCAAACTTATGTATTTTTTTTCGAATCAACCATTAAAATGACAAATCATAGTAAATTATTTTATTTAAAGGACACAAGATTAAATATTAAAGACAAACTAGTGCTAAAGAAAATACAAAATTGTATCCTTCTTTTGAGGTGTGAAGTAAAAAAATGGGTGGTTTTCTATTCGACATATTTTAAGAATAGACCTGAACAAGAAATAATTAGGAAGTAAAATTTAAAGTTAGAGAATACAAACACTCTAAATTATAAGGATAATTGATGAAAAAATATATATATATATCAAATACATGTTATTGATTTTTTTCCCTTACTTCTTGGTTTCATATGATTTCTATTAAATAAAACTTGCGTACACAATCTTTATCCGATTAAGATACGGAATAATATTATTTTCCCATTGATAGTTATAAATGGAATAAAAAAAATTTGTACCTTTGGTTTGGGCTTTAATAATGCACATACTATTATCTTGGACATGAAAACGATGTTGCGTATAAGTAGCTAAAAACCAAATCTTAGTTGGATAAATATTAAAGGGAAAACTAGATAAAAAGAAATTCTATTTTTTTTGTTGAATTCTAAAATTTTTAAAGTAAATACTACGTTTCTTTATATACTGCGGCAAAAGTATTATTTTGGGGGACCACAACTTTTTTTTACCATACAAAAACATACAAAATACAAGAAAAACACTAAACACTTATGGTAAAAAAAGTTGGTAGGGACCAGGGGGTAATGTTCCGCTCATGTTGGGAAATATCGAGTTTAATTAAAATAATAAAAGAGAAAAAATCTTAGTTGCAATATTAAAAATATATTATACAACGTGTAGTAGTTATAAAGTTTATAACCCGATTCATGCAATCCTAAAATTTTGTCTTCATTTATGCTAATTTATACTTTAAATGTTGATCTTTCCCTAATTTTGAAAAGATAGTCTTTCAAGAGACGAATTGTAAAGTTAATAATAAACAAATGTGGTTTGAAATGAGAAAGTACATGATAGCTTATTAACTAATCACTTTCTCTTGTTTGATTTAGATTTCTCTTTTGAGAGATTGTTTAAATTGTTATCCACTTTTATTTAATTGAAATTTATAATTTGATATTCAATTTTAAAAATTATTCAGAAAATGTACCTAATTTTTCATTAATGTCACAAACATGTACCAATTAGAAAAAATGGGTACCAATTTGGATCAAAATTGTGTCACAATGGTACCCACTTTAACTAAAAAATATATTTTCGGGACATTAATGAAAAAGTGGATAGCTTTTCAAAATAATTTTAAAAATTGGGTACCAAACTGTGATTTTCACTTAGAACCAGGTACCATTTTAAACATTTTCTCTTTTTTTTTTTAATCCAAGATTTCGATAGATAGTCCGCTAATTCGCTAATCATGGATGTAGGCATGTAGCATTGAAGCCATATTGTCACATTCACGTTTTCTCTTCTCTTTTATCCAAATAAACTCATTCAATCTCTCCATCCTAGATTATCGATACCCTTTCCATTTTAGTTCATTCTTTGTTCCTACTATATGTTGCATGCTTTTTATTTTGGCAAATTTACAAAGAAAATTGATATGGAAAAAACAATACTGCTCTGCCACACTTTCTTTTCCTTTCAAATATAGATGATGACTTTTAGTAATAACTAACGGATATCTAAATTACATGTTAACCATACTGATCGTTTGTACTATTACATATTAGAGATGCAATTAAACGGTAATATCGTTCTTTGGAATATTAACTCGCATCTTGAGAAAATCGTGACTACTTGGTAGAGATAAACGTATCAAGCATCATGTCACCATGCCAAATGTGTATCTTCTACAATTCACTAGTGGATGATGGCATATTAAATGCGGTTATATCAAATCGGAGAAGTCCTTTTGTAGGTGACTTCTCTGCTAGTGACTTTGATCGTCGTTGATCAAAGTCACCTTGAGGAACCGCCTTTAAAAAGCACTCATCAAAGGTGGTTATTTTCTACCTTTGAAAGTGATGAAATAACTGCCTTTGTACAGTTCCGAGCTTGGAACCGGAGTTCCAATGTTGTAACTTATTGTAGGTCATTGGGTCAAAAAAATGTTACGAGTCCGGAACACCAAAATTAGGTTCCTTTTCGGATTCCATTTTTGGCCTTTGCAGTAAGTTAGTGAGTCAGATGCATTTTCTGATCCGCCACTGTAATTTGAAGCTTAATATGCATTTAAATGAATATGAAGTTGCTGCATCGGGTCCATATTCGGACCTTGAGTTCCGAGACCGAAGCTCAAATTCGGCTCTCTTTGAACATTGTAGACATCAATCTGCGACAAGGTTCCTCAATCGGAACTAGCTCGGGGAAAGTAGTGAAAACCAAAATTACCAATATATTAAACCCGACAAATATAAAAGTCTCAAATATCAGCTTCAATACATACAAGGATCTATAGAATACGCTAATGAAGCACCATTCTATAGACAAGGATAGAAATCTAGACAATTCTATTCCACCAAAACAATTGTCGTCATAATTCTAGCTAACTATCAAAAATCTATAGACAAAGCAACAATCTATAAATAGGAATAGAGTTGCATCAAATTATATTCCACACACTATGCATAAATCGAATATATGTACACTAGAAATTAGATCCCACACGATTCTACACCACGGTTGGACTCCGATAGTTGCCGATCGGGCGCTCACCAAATGCCTATCCAAGCAATTTCTTGCGACGTTGATATCATCGTGTGAATACGGCTTGGTGTTGACTTGAAAAATCCATGTGTGTGATAATATGACAATTAGGCCCCCAAATAATTTAATTGTAGACAAAAAATGTGGCGCAAATCTTACTTTGTCAATTTCTAAGTAATACACTCGGACTTGTTGGATGGAGTCGGCGGCGTATAGCATTACGTAATACCTGCATTCCCAAGTTTGTGATTGTTTTTTGTACTGATCAATAACATTGTAAGGATTCATCAAGCTTGAAAATATAGTATACTTGTATGTGACATCCTATGAATTAAAAAACCTTGATTTCCACTACGTCCAAAGGTGTATTACTTGAATCGGCAGTGTCATCAATGAGGCTCCCAAAATTTTTAGAAACGTGTCTGAGCGTACGAAATGCAACGGATCCATCCAAAACACATGCTTCTTCTTCGGGACTATAAAAATTAATCTCCAACGGTCCATGCAAGAAAATTGTATATATAAAAATTGAAGCTAATAAGTTCGTTAATTAAATTGAGTATATAACCATCACCGCTCAATGTATGGCGCATGGAATAACTTTTTATCTTTGCGGCCTAGACTCTTGTAGATGTAGGCGATCCGTTTGTCTAATGAGAATGCAATTTATTGAGTCATTATGGGACATAAATAGCCCACCCAATCCATTGCATTTTGACACGCAATGTAATTCATGTACCTTCATAGCCAGATTGAGAACAAATAATATTGCATACAATACTTATTACTACCTCAAATATGAATTTCAATGATTAAAAAATATATACTAAATTGTTTATTTGGGCCCCAACATATATTTGAATAAATTGTTTGGTCCTCACTCCCAATATTTCCCCTATTCGAGCCTTAACATTTTGAAAATAATTTGTTTGGGCCCCAAGGTGGTTTTGAAGGTGGTTTGGGTAAAATAAATGTTTATTTGGGCCCCAACATATATTTGAATACCATCTTTTGGGCCCCAAAACCACCTTGGGGCCCAAACAAATTGTTTTCAAAATGTTAAGGCTTGAATAGGGGCAATATTGGGAGTTTAGACCAAACAAGTTATTCAAATATATGTTGGGGCCCAAATAAACAATTTAGTCAAAAATATACTCACAATATGTAGAGGGACATTATGGTTTGGTTCGCTTGGTCACACCTCCAAAGGTCTTCGAAGTCAGACCATGAGGCAATGATATCTCGCTTAGAACCAAAGACACACTCATTTCTGAAAAATAAGTATGTTGAGTTACGGGGTGAGCGGCAAACCAATCGAACAACCCCCTAACGAATTGAGGTGAATGCTTATTAACTTCCGCCTTTGTGACTGGAGTTATAACCTTCTTTGGTGTTTGGACAACTGACTTAGGTGTCTTTATGGACGCCTCCTTCAAATGATTGTTTGTTGCTGGGTCGGCATAAATGAGGCTACGAGGCCAGAGAAGGAACATTCCTCGTGATAGACCTATCTTGAATTGGCAATACAGCGTTGAAAACCACCATTTTTTCAACAAAACTCGACAAATACCATCTGTAATTGGTTTGTCGTGATGATGTCGCATCGCCGAGTACATAACACCGTTGGCAACATGGAGAGTCATACCTTTCTTGCCTTGATCAACTTGTAGCTCACAAGAACTTGGTGACTATATGGTGGAAAAATTAAACATTTTTAATTAGTAGCATGTTTTATTGGTTATTGAGTGTGTGTGTAAAAAGGTGACGTACCTTCTTGGGTGGTGACGTGATCGCCTTGTCCAAGTTCCCATCTTCTTCCGTTGGTGTGAGAAGCCTAGAAACGTGGTTGACCTCAACTTTGCTAGGAGAGTGGTGTGAACCTCTAGATGAGGGTGTTCAATTTGGGGTCAAGTCATCCAAATTGTCTAGGACAGGAAGACCGGTGTGTTGGATTAACTTCTTTATTAAAAATGTCTTGTTGCTCTATGCGCTTGTCTCGTATAATTGCTTCTTTTTTACGAAATATGCACCTTAGACAGTTTTGCCCTATTGTAAGAGTGCATGATATCGAACACATATTTTTGTGATAAGAAGGCTCCCCCCTAGCACGACTCGGGTGATCTAATTTACCAGTGGCTTCGGTAATGATGTCAATTTTACCCATCGGAACAAAATTCCCTTCAATTTGATCTTGTTTCAATTTAGCCTACATACGCAAGGTGATTACAACATGTTGCATAAAACTGTTACGACAATGCAATGAATGAGAACAAAAATAAATAATCTAGAGAGGCTTACCACTCATTCTGCAAGTTCAATTTTCGAAGGTTTAGTGAATGTACCCTCTTTGTTTTTACGCCTCCATAGGAATAGATCACACCTCTTGATCTCCTCCACATCGATAGGCTTGTCTGATAATCTTGCCTCCTCCTCCGTCACCCCCTTCTAATTGCAAGTTGAACATCCTTTTTGAAACGTTCTTTTCTGAATTTGAAGGCCGTCAAGTCAAATCATATCCCCCGCGACTCTTCCGATGAGGATATTCATTCTTCTTCGCATTGTCTCTCTTGCCTTCCCTCGTCCCCTAGGTTATGAAATCATAGACAATGGACTACTAAATAATGGGTAAGATTAATACACACAAACTTAATTACAAGTGGGCTAATGTTTTCTTCATTTTCCAAGGCTCGTCTCTTGTGTACCTCCCAACTTTCCGATTGAATATGTGTATAAGTAAACCACAGACGTTCTCCTTTCCTATGATAAAATATGTAATCCCGTGACAATGTGTGCTTGTGCTCTCTCATACTCTTCGATAACATGCTCATTACCATTTTTCTCAAAACCTCCATGTCGGGAACATCGATTTCAAAGGTCTTTATTTAGAATTATTTGAGGCTAACATATAAACGATTGTTATTAGGAAACTAGTTGAGCAATTTTATAGGGTTCGTAATAAAAACTCAATATCGATACCTTGCACTCCGTCCAAAGGATGTATTTGTACTCCTTCGGGAGCTCGTGCCAATTTTTGTACTTTATGTCTACCCTCGTTCTACCAACCTTCCCAACCCAACTAGACCACCTGCACGTTCCTCCAACAAACATTTCCCCAATTTGTTAAATACTAATAACGTAAATTCCTTCCTAGCAATTCTCCGCTCTAATGTCTTACAATGCGTTCTTGCTAATCCTACCTTGCATCCCCTCCCCTTAGCCATCCTCATTTCCAATCGGGTCATCATTTCCTTCTTCCGTAGGTGGCACCTCATCTCGAGTCCTTTTGCAAGACATTTTACTACCCACAATCAAGTATGAAAATCAATATCTATTTCGTAAACCCCAGAGCAAGAATATTATGGAATCATGTTATGTTTTCAAAATTTAGTTCATGATAAGAACTTTAACCTAAACCCTAGGAGATTAGAACAAGAGACGAAACAAAATTTTAAATCACATGAGATTTATGCTAACCTTTTCTAGTCTTCACACAAGACTAAATAATAATGCTGACCCTAACCCCATTTCCCCCAAATGGGTACAACATTGTAGAAGATTTCATCAATTGAGGTGTGAGCTAGGGTTTACTTTGAATTAGAAGACAGCTTTCGGAAATGTGAGATGGATTGAGAGGAATGGAAGAAAGGGAGGGGAGGAAGAGGGTTTTTAGTAGGAAAAAAGAGGGAATTCGCACTGAAATTTGTGTGTAAATAGAAATAAATGCTTCCAATTTCCCCTGGCTCGTTTTATATGTTCCGAACTCGGAACAGAGACCCGAGCATGTTCCTCAATCGAAGCTATGTCATGGGTTGCAATGTGAGTACAGAGTAAGTTCCGGACATCCGGGTTGCACATCGACCCCGCATTTACCGAGAACATGCCAAAATTCAAGCCAGCGTTCTCCGACGACGAAGAGGTAATCAAGGAGGAAATGGAAGATGAAGACAATGAATATGAATAGGAGGAAGGGGAGGATGACTTGCCGAGGATGTTGAGACGGACCCCGAGGTCAATGAGATATTTGCTGATTTTGCCGACGAGCCATGATAATGATATCGTAGTATTTTGGACTTGTTTCTTTAGATTGATGAGAGTTGGAATTTTTTTGGGGAATTGAATGATTTGGTTAAGGTTGTATGAATTGTATTTGTGCTAGAATTAATTGTACTCAAGGCAGTGAAATCATTTAGACAATTCTTGACAAATTCAAATTTAATATGTTTTCAATTAAACATGTCATTTAGTGTAGTAGTAGGATTCCGTAAGAAGAATGACAGTGAAAATGGTATTGAATTTCTAAAACTGATCATGCACCCATAGGAAGTTCTGTACTCTGAACACCTCTTATCAGTATAAAAATGCCCTCTAAACATGATCTGACATGGAAAAGGAAAAGCCGAGCTTAGGAGTTACGAGTTCAAAAAACTTAGTTCCGTCTTCTTATGCCTGTTCCAGACTTATTCTGGTTGAAAACGTGTTGCCTATTTTCCAAAGCTTGTTTACTTCCGAGCTCGGAATACAAAATCGACCCTTTTAATTTTTTAGCCCAGATGGAGTTCCGGTTGAGGAACTCTATCTAGCCATTAAAAAATAAGGTCTGAATAGGTTATGAGCTCGTAACCTAACATATTATATTAAAAAATGCCAGTTCAAAATCAAATTCCCAAATCACATACCCTAGTTCACTCTTCTGGCTGTGGAACGAGACTTAAATTCCAATTACAAATTCGATTTCAAGCGGGAAATCTATAAGCAATGGCTCAATCCAACAGAGGCACTGGCAATAGACGTGGATCGAACAACCATTCAAGGAGTTCGCATTCTAAAAATCCAGGGTGCGAAACGGTTAGGTCTGTTTCCTTTCCCGCCCGAGTTTGATATAATGAATTACGCGATGTTGGAAAATTGCTAGATTCATATATCATTGATTTAAATGTATATCATAGCATAGGTTTAGCCGACCCGGTCATAACATTTTTGAACATGTTCTTCGCCTAATGACTTTGAATGAGCCATCTTATTTTGATGAGGTGTGTCAATTTTACAGTAATTTGCATGAGACTGAGGGTGACCGTTATGGAACTAGGGTTAATGGGTATAACATTGATATTAGTCCTTGGGAAATTAATCGTTTTCGAGAGTGCCCCTATAAGAGTGCCAATGATGTGTACCCATTGGCTGTTGATGGTCCTTTGAACGATGTCTATCAAAGGGAGAAATGGTCTCTAAATACCGACTACCCGAATGTCGACCCATTTGAGTGTAGTGTTCGGTATTTTCAGAGAAATACACATGACTTAGAGAGGCTCGAGACTTTTAAACTAAACCACCTCTTGATAAATCAACAAATCGTGCATGAGATTATAGTGAGGACTTTAGTACCCGTAAAAGGTCACCTCACGGAACCCACGTATACCACTCTTATGATGTTCTATTATATTATTGAGAGTAGAAGAATTAACCCTAGGAGCGTAATTTTTAAACATGTGCTTTCGATTGCCTCGTCAAAAAAAGTAATCAAAAGTCTCCCCTAT
Source organism: Rubia tinctorum (assembly GCA_032355605.1). Classification (NCBI taxonomy): domain Eukaryota; kingdom Viridiplantae; phylum Streptophyta; class Magnoliopsida; order Gentianales; family Rubiaceae; genus Rubia; species Rubia tinctorum. The sequence continues at coordinate 6,740 of JAULKM010101227.1, read as the reverse complement.
GGGAATTTGATTACTTGATGTTGAAGAGCATGCCCGGTATGGCGTTTCACAGTGAGTAGAAGCCAGTGAAATGGTTTGACAAGTAATATTTCTTGAAGAAGAAGAAGTGGGAGGTGAACATCGTTTCACTCAACAAAATAATATGCACAGTAGTAAGCATAGTCGATCACACGAGGAATGAAGCAATCGCTATAATAAATAATACCTACTAATATAAAGATTTTTTTGTGTAGCCACTACACCTTAATTTTCAATATTTTATCTAAAACCTAATAATGCAACTAACTAATATTAAAAATATAAATTAATAATGCAAACTTAATAGATAAAAAAATGTAGATAATATATGATGAATGTAATTGGCTCGAAATAACTTGCATTAGTTAATATAGATCATAGGCGCAATGATGAATTAATCCTTACGTATTATCAATTATAAGAAAGTAGGTACGCTTGATCTCCCCAATTCTTGTCGACAATTGATCAATTATGATTAACCAATTATTTCCCTTACCAAGATGCCCCATAAAATATTCGCTAAACCAGATACACACCTCGAAAACATTAAGAATCAAAAGAATCTGATATAACATTTAACAAAATAAAAGCAAATAGTAATGCACACTTAATTGTTCCCTAAGTTGCTATTATAGCCTTAGATAGTTAGCTGTTTTTCACAAAGAACTCGCTACTTACTAACCCTTTCCAACGATTACGTATTGGTGGAATTAGGTAGCAATATCCCAATAATATTCAAGTTGATCAGGATTAAACATATCAAAAATAAATTAAACCAAGAACCAGCAAGAACACACAAGAATCAATTATAAAACAGTTAGGCCTCACGATTCATAAACTAATGTTTGTTATTCCATGCATATATGAATTAGCTACTCATAATAATTAAACCAAACAAATAAATAATAAAAAAGTAAAACATAACTAACATTATAATAATAACGAAATCAAAATAATCAAACCCGTGTATACTGATGCAATGCAGGCCTGCGCAAGATTGTCCCAAAATTAATATATTAACTAACTAAAACCCTTGCCTAACTAATCTCCTGTGTTCCGCAAAATATCGGTGTATCTATACACCTCTGTTCGGCTGCCCAAGTACACAAAAACGAATCCAATTGTAATTCAGATTCTTAGCGGAATAAAAAGGAATATAAAAATGTATTCTAACTCTAAATAACTAATTTCTAAAATTAAAGAATTTCAATTGGAACCAGATAATACAATCTTATCAATATAGAAAGTGAATATCTTTATTTTCTTTAAATTCGTATTTCTTTAATAATTCACTTTTCACCACATAATTTCAACAATTCTGCTTTTGCCTTCTTTCCTTCATCTCTAGAAAAATGTCTTATAATATAAGAGCATTTTGCATTGGAGTACATCGGATCATTAAAAACCTTAACCTGAAAAACCCAGTGGAAAATAACCGATGGTCAAGGGGAAAAAAGTACATGTATAGCTCCCTCTCAAATTCTTCATATCCATGGATTTCTGCACCAAAAATACCTAGAGCAAGAGTCAAGACGACAACATCAGTGGGACATCATCGACCACAAATGGTGTCACAAGAGTCAAGACGTCACCGACAAAAGCAAGAGGCCTAGGATTGAAGAAGAAGGTAAAATTATAAATTTAATTAGTTACTTTTGCATTTTATCTTGAATTTTCATTTTTTTTTGATGTAGATGAATCGGACTCGGTGTTCATTAGAAGGTTCAAAACATGCTACAAGTGGATGAGGAGTGAAATTTGTCATCTACGGGAGAGAGATTGGAAGTTAGATAGTCGTCAACGGGCATTTGAACGTCAATTTGCATCCACGTCTCAATCCCGCTCATCTAGAGCTTCTTCTGTGTAATTCTATTAGGATGCCTAAGACACGTTGATGGATTGTTTGAAATACTGTCTTTAGTATGCGTAAACAACAATTGTTTTGATTGATGGATTGTACTATTTTTCCGCGATGTTTTAATTCTAAATTGAACCATGATATGAATTTTAGTATCGTATTAAATTTCCTTCATAGCCAACACATTTTTAGTGTCCCATTGGCAGCACGATGATCATTTACCTGGCAAAATCAGCATGAACAAGCAAAATGACCGGTTCCGACTAAGTTCCGAGCTCAGAACCAAGTCTGGACCAATTGTCCAAGTACACATTAAAGCTACTAAAAGCCACTACATTAGCTTCCTTTTTTCCCGGTTGGCTTCTTCTTCTTTGCCATTCTCTTCTTCTTACCTCCGACATCAACCCAAATTCCTTCGGCATGATCAACTCGACCCAAATAAGTTGACAATGTCGAATCGTCCTCTTCTAGCACAATGACATCATCGTTGGTCCCCATCGCACCATTCTGACCAAAACCAACAAAATCTTCTTGTTCAAATTCTTCAAGGAACACTTTTTTTACCTTCAACAACAATCTCCAATCTAGGGTCTGCCGTATTTCTAACATAGAACACTTGATGCGCTTGTGCGGCCATTATGAACGTATCATTTCTCCAACTAATCCGACTTCTACCTACCAGTGTGAATCCCATTGGCTTGGTTCTTTGATCACCATGTACATTAACCCATTGACATTTAAATACGGGGACTAGGAAAGTAACGTAATCAAGCTCCCAAAATTCTAAGGCAGTCCCTAACAAGTGTTAGCATAAATGTGATTGTTATCACGCCTACCTCCGACATTTAACGTCTCTGAGACGAGTGTGACACCACTGTTCTACGACACTCCCTTATCATCCATCGATTTATGGGCAGAAGTAAAACCATTGATGTTGTAAGTTGTGTATGAAATAATTGTTCCCAGAGGTCTGCGGGGTAACCACTTAATGGTTTCAGGATGAGACCCCGACCTCCACGTTGGAGCGTAACCAATTAGTAAATATCGAAGTATGATTTTGTAGGACTTGTGCTTTGTTGGAATTTATACTCCCAATTCTTATTTCACCCATATGGATATCAATGTAGGGGACAACACTCTCGTGGTTCTGAAGCATGTAAAGGTGAGCTACATTTAAATCTGTTGTAGTCGAGCTCAATAACTTACCCTGTCATACCCCTTGACCCTCTTGCTTTCCCTCATGTCTACATCTTGGAACACCAATAAAATCAATCTCCTTCAAATAATCAACACAAAACTCAATCATCTCCTCCGCCACATAACGATGCACAATACTTGCATCTAGCATGTACCTGTTCTTCACAAGATACATTAAAATTTTCGTATACCGCTCAAATGGGTACATCCATATGAGGAATACATGACCACATAACTTAATCTCCCTCACCAAATAAGAATCAAATGGACCATAATATCAAAGAATGAGGGGGGGGGATACATCTACATACGGCACAAAACTTCCACAATCATGGCTTGCAAACGGTCAAGTTTGGCAACATTAATGCTTTTAGCACAAATACTCTTGAAGAACAAACAAAGCTTCGTAATGCACAATCTCTTACATGGGGGTAGTGACGACCTAATGACAATGACATTCAATTCTTGCATCAAGTTGTGGCAGTAATGAGATTTCATACCGACCAACTTCAACTCAATCACAAAAACACAAGAACTAATGTTGGACGAATATGCACTAGAAACTTTAACACTACTCAAGGTATCACAATATGCTTTCTTATCTGAATAGGACATTGAATAACAAGCAGGGGGTAACAATCATCACCATCCATCACAGAACCCAAACTCTTCTTAATTAATACCTATCTCGACCAAATCAAGACGGAACTTCAAACCATCTTTGGTTTTACCAGGGGTATTCAAAAGTGTGCCCACTAAACATTCTTCTCAATGTGCATTATATCAAGGCAGTGTTTGACCTCCAAAATTTTCTAGTAAGGCAGTCTAAAAAATTGAATATTTCTTCCAACTGCCTTCAAAAGCCGTTTTTCTCTTCCCCTTACCAAAATCAATAGGCAAGTTCTTCACCCTCTCATAAATCTCGGCACCGGATAATGGAATTGGTGGTCCTTTTTCCTCCATTTTCCGTTAAACCATTGCCTCGACAATCGCCACGGGTGTCCCCCGAGAAGAAAACACCTATACCCTTGATAAATAGTTTTAGATCCATGCTTTAATTGAGTACAACATGTTTCCTTCTCACAAACAGGGCATGCATAGTGCCCCTTCATCGAGTATCCGGGCAGATTACCATATGCAGGAAAATCATTTATTGTGCAAAATAATAATGCCTTCAATGTAAAAGTATCACCAACATTACCATCGTACGTGGGGTCACCATCATTGAACAAAGCCAGCAAATCATCTACAAGAGGAGAAAGCTAAACATCTATATCACTACCGGGTTGCTTTGGCCTAGAAATCATCAACAACAGTAACACATACTTACGTTTCATCATAAGCCGAGAAGTAAAATTATAGATCACTAACATAACAAGCCAAGAACTGTGTGTGCTGCTCATATTACAGAAAGGATTCATTCCATAAGTTGATAGGCATAACCTCAAATGTCGGGGTTCGACTGTAAACTCGGGTTATATGACATCTAGCCTCTTCCACTACTCACCGTCTGATGTATGCCTAATCACATCATCGTCTAGTTTATGTATTTCAGAATGCCAACGCAACAACTTGGCGTCTTCCTTTGAAGCAAACAATTTCTTCAACCATGGTATGATTGGGAGATACCATAAAACTTTTGTTGGCATCTGCTTCTTCGATCATAACCCAACTTCTGCAGCCACAACTATGTCACCCCACTTCATCTCATACCTTGACTCCCCGCAGACTCGGTAATTTTCTAGTAACTCATCATCCTTTCACCGATACAACATTCGGGCATGCGTGGATTTTTTCAATTGGAGTCTCATTTAATAGAGAATCATTTTCACTGCATACGATCTATCAAGCATAAGATTACCCTCATGAAGAAATTCCCTAATTAATTCAAGTGTCTCCGTCATCCCTTTATCCATCTACCCAAATTTGGCCTTTAAGTTCATAATTTTCAAAGTCGCACCCAAAACTGAATGTGTAGAGCCATCATACAATGTTGTCCTTTTGTCATTATGTAAGGCTTCTAGAGCCTCTAGTTTCCCGTGAAACTCTCTAGCTACATCCTCTACCATCTCATCAAATACATCGTCACCGACTAAATCACCATATCCCTATCTACCCCCCATCTTCAACGCTCTTAGCCTTCCCATACCACACCCAATTAGTGTAACTAGTATCAAACCCCCCGAGTGATTAGATGTTCTCGTAACTTCTTCCTACCCAGAAATGCATCATTGTTACAATCTCTACACAAGAATCGAGCATGCACCACCCCATTCTTCGATGTATGTTCAAACTCCAACACAAGAAAAGATTCAATTAAAGGAATGTGATTGAGTAAATTCCTACGGTTATTACCAATAAGTTTAATACGATCCATTACGAACACCCTACATGGAAATGACATAAATTAGTGGAATGAACCAAATGAACACAAAACCATCCAAAACCTTCACCTTCCATACAACAAATTACCCAAAATATCACATAAACCCTAACCCATACATTAAACAAATTTCAACTATTATAATTAATACATTTAATGAACAAGTTAACATCACACATACCTTCCCCAATAGTTCATCATCAATCCCCAAATTGTCCTAGCTTTCAAAAAAAATCTTCTCCCAAGAGATAAAGTCTTCTAATAATAGGTGAGAGTTGACCAAACATTAGTTTCGATCTTAGGACTAATGCAGAACATTTACCATAGTTCACTTTGAGGTTCCGAGTTCGTAACATGGTCCCGAACAAGTTCCAACTAAGGAACTTCATTCGTTCCTTTTTTAATGGATGAACTCGGGGTTCCGAGTCTGGAACTCAATCGGTTCAAGAGTCCCGAATTTGAAACATAGGACCAACGAAGATACCAAAACACAAACGCCTTTAAACCAGATCAATTAAAGGCGTTTGTTAATCCCCTTTAACCGAGACATTTTTTGCGGTTCTATTAATAGCCACCTTCCTAAAATATTGAACCACCTTCTAAATCAATGTCGGTCCGATTGAACCATGTTCTGAGATTGGAACCTCATCCCAAAGGAGGTTCCTCAGAAATAAGATGGAACCGCCTTCTAAAGGGTGTCTTTAATGACCCATCCTCCACCAGTGATTATAACACCAAAGTTCATCTATGTTCACTAGTACAGAAGGCTCTATTAAGGTCAGCGTTAGAAGGCGGTTTTGATGGAATCGCCTTTAATTGAGGTCTGAAGGGGTCCCGAGCTCGGAACTCCCTCCCAAGTCCCCTTTTCCATTTCAAAGGTGATTCAAAATTAATAAAAGACAGTTTTGCCTTTAATGGTGATCGATTAAAGGCAGTTATGCCTTTAGAATCACCTTTATTAGGGTTCAGAAGTGCTATCCCAGGTCGCCATTTTATTTTAAGGGATATATACCAATATAATCCTACATACTTGAGTAAATACCAATATAACCCTCAGATAATTTTTAGTACAAAAATAATCCTAACTAGTTGATCTAAGTGTCAATATAACCTTAAGACACCATTTCCTACATTGACCGCACATAAAATAACTAAAATGCCCTTTGACCTAAAACCTAAAAGTATGTGAACAAATTTGCCCTCCGACCATCACCACTATCACCTCCTCCCACCACCATCAATACTCCAGCCCGCTACCACACCCCCCCCGCCCCGCCCCCCACC
>JAULKM010101226.1:0-10239 GCA_032355605.1 Rubia tinctorum | reverse complement strand
CAAATCATCAACCATATTAGAAGCTCTAATTCATGCCTTTGGATTTCATATCAAAAGAAAGGAGAATTAGCTATTTTTTTCAAACCCTACCAAGTATATAAGCATTTTATATACTCAAGCTTCCAACACCATTAATGTATTCAACAACCAAATTCAAAGCCCAATAAATACACAATAACAAAGCATTTAATAGCTTCATACAATGTTCTCAAGACATGGGCTTGGAAGCCTTAATCAATTGCTCCCAATACTAAGATTAGCTGCTAAAATCCATATTAAAAAACAATAGAAATTCAATCATAAAATCAAGATGAAAGAAAGATGAAAATGGTAAAAAGCTAGGGTTTTATGGTTGTGAATCGAGGAGGAAGAGTTGCTGGAAAAGAGATGAGATAAGAGAGTATTCATAGTACAAAAAGTCCAAAAAATAGATTTGGGCAGTGGGCCGTTTCGCGACAAGCAGAGTAAGCTGCCCTCACATGTTGTCTTCTTTTTGTCTAAGTGTAGTTGTCTCCTCTTCCCTTCTTTGGGGTTTCAAGGTCTTCATTGTCTTCAAAATGTAGTTTTCATGGTTTTCAAATCTTCAAACCATTACCTTGTCTCACAAAATCCTTATTAAATGTGATAAGAGAGCTAAAGTCGCTCTTAACTCTAAAAATAGAATTTCAAGGTAAAATGGAGCATCCAAAGCACAAAAGCATACCAAAATGAGTACAAAAGATCCCAAAATCATCGTATAATATGGACATATCAATCAACAACAACATTTTCTTTTTCCTTCTTATAACGCAACACATAAGGAAAAGATTCAATAAAACTAGACCATTTAGCATGATGTGTTTTCAACTTCATCCGACTCTTCAAATATTTCAATGACTCATGATCACTATGAATGATAAATTATTTATGCAATAAATAATGTATCCATGTTTCTAATGCACGCACAATTTCAAAAAAATCTATATCATACACAAGATAATTAAGAGCTCCGCCCTTTAGGTTTTCACTAAAGTAAGCTATAGGTCAATTCTTCTCTGATCAATTCACGTCGCTGACTCGTCGACTAGCTGGATGCTTATCAGCGTTCTCTCGGTAGTCTTCAGTTCTCTGGCTGCATAATCAACAATCTTCCCTCCATGGTCGAAAGGTTTCGCCCTAAAAAATAAATCATCTTCAAAGGTAAATGGAGATTAATTAGCAACATTAAAAGTAGTACTAACACCATAGTCTTCTGGCATAGCAATCTTGTAAGCATTATCATTCTCATGCTCCAGCACTATAAAAGGACCATTACCACGCGAAGATAGTTTAGATTTCCAAGCATTTGGAAATCTCTCCTTTCGCAGATGCACCTAGACCCAGTCATCTGTTTCGAACCTCATCAGCTTTCGGCCCTTGTTTTCCTTCTGTGCATTTGTCCTTTCAATCCACAAGCGCACCTTCTCATGTAATTGCTTGATAAAATTACACTTCTTTTCTCCATCAAGGTTCCTAACCTGTTAAAAATTTAGTGGAATTAAATCAAGAGTAGTATTAGGTAGACAACCATAAACAATTTCAAATGTAGGTAAAGAAGTAGTAGAATTAACAGTGCGATTATAAGCAAACTCTGATTTCTGAATGCACGCTTCCCAATTCTTCAAGTTGTTTTGAACTAGGGCATGTAGGACAGTGCCTAGCATTCGGTTTGTAACCTCCGTCTATCCATTAGTTTGAGGATGACTAGTAGTAGAAAATAGCAACTTTGTCTCTAACTTGCGCCGCAAGGTATTCCAAAAGTAGGATAAAAATTTAACATCACGATCACAAACAATGGACGCGGGAATACCATGGATCCGAACTACTTCTTTCAGAAATAAATCCACAACATGCTTAGCATCATCTGTCGTCCTACAAGGATTAAAGTGTGCCATCTTCAAAAATTGATCAACAACCACAGAGATAGAATCATTACCATATTGAGATTGTTGTAAACCGAGGATGAAATTCATGGAGATATCAATCCAAAGATGTGTAGGAACAGGAAAGGGCGTGTTTAACCCATGAGGCTTAGTTTTTTTTACTTCGCCTTCAAGCAATCAATAGGATTCCTACAAATCCTATTAGCAGAAAGTGTAATTTCAGCTAGAAGAAATGTTCTCACAACAAACTATACGTTTTAAGTGCACCAAAATGTCCCGTTAAACCACCTGAATGAGCTTCTCTGACAAGTAATTCAAGCACAGAACACTGAGGAACACATAACCTATTATCTCTAAACCAGAAACCATCATGCCGAAAAAACTTCTCATAAGTACCATTTTCACATGCAGAGTAAATAGATGAAATGAGGACAAGTACCATATAATTCTCGCATGAATGAAAACCCTAACATAATGCATTACAATCGTGTAAGTAAAACATGTCGACGACTTAAAGAATTAACAACAACATTTTCTTTTCCCTTCTTGTAACGTAGTACATAGGGAAAAGATTTAATAAAACTAGACCATTTAGCATGATGCTTACTCAACTTCATCTGACTCTTCAAATATTTCAATCACTCATGATCGTTATGCATGACAAATTCTTTATGCAATAAATAATGTTTCCATGTTTCCAATGCATGCACAATTGCATAAAATTCTTTATCATACATAGGATAATTAAGAGCACCACAATTTAGCTTTTTCACTAAAGTAAGTTAAAGGTCAATTCTCTTGCATCAAAACAACATCAATGCCAACACCAGAAGCATCACAATGAATATCAAAGGTACCATTAAAATCAGGTAAAACAAGAACATGAATATTACATAATCCTACTTTCAATTTATTAGATGCATTCTCTTGACTTTCACCCCAAAAAAATTCACATCCTTTTTAACTAGTTCATTTAGAGGAGCAGCAATAGATGAAAAGTCTCGCACAAACCGTCTATAAAAACTAGCCGAACCATGAAAAAAAACACACCTAATTGGCGTTGGTAGGTCCCAACCTGCTTTTAATGGCCTCAATTTTGGATTTGTCAAATTTAATGCCTTCCTTAGAGACCAAAAAACCGAGAAACACAACTTTCGAAGCGACAAAAAGTGCAATTCTTGAAGTTTTCATACAAACAAGACTCACAGAGTGCAACAAGAACCATTTTAACATGCTCAATATGGTCATTAGACGACTTAGAATAAATCAATATATCATCAAAATAGACCACAAAATAGACCAATAAACTTTCTCAATACATGATTCATCAACTTCATAAAAGTACTAGGTGCATTAGTTAAACCGAAAGAAATAACAATACATTTATACAACCTAAACTTAGTTTTAAATGCAGTATTCCATTCATCCCCTTCCTTTATGCAAATCTAATGATAACCCTGAGTTAAATCAATCTTAGTATAAAACCCATATTTCTACAAATCTTCAACCATGTCATCTAACCTAGGGATATGATGGAGATATTTAATGGTAATCTTGTTAATAGCATGACAATCAATGCACAGACGCCAACTTTTATCTTTCTCAGGAACTAAAATGACTGGGACAACACAAGGACTTAAAGATTCACACAAATAACCTTTTTGAAGTAAATCCTCAACTTGTCATTGTACTTCCTTTGTCTCCCCAGGGTTTGATTATAATCCGGACGCTTCGAAATGATGACCGAACCTGGAACCAAGTAAATATAGTGTTCAATGCCATGTATGGGTGGTAATCCACGGGGAAGTTCATTCGGAAAGACATTTTTAAATTCCAGCAACATCTCAGCAAACCGTGGAGGAACATGCATAGGAATATCATCCTTGCTGAAGTAACTTTCTTTATAATGTAATATAAGTACAAAACAATGATTAGAAAAAGCACGATTCACATCCCTAATATAAAATTCATGTGTCATCATGTAAATCGATGGTAAAGGGCTAATTTGTGAAGATTTTTTTTGCGACTTTTCAGAATCATTCAATGACTTACCTAACTTACCTACCTGTGATTCGGCTCTCCCTGATTTTTTGTCAAAATTCCAAGGATTTTTTCTCCTCTTTACCACCTTTTGGCCAAGATCACCAAACCTTGAGTAGGGTTTTGATCGTCCACTTCTGCCTCAGTCGCAAACTTCTCTTTGTTGACTTTCATGCGCCTTTAAGCTTCAAGAACTTCCACAAGAGATAATGGAGTCAATGTATACTTGGTTCTACCCTTTATCACAGTTATTTTGTTAGTGTAACCATCATTCATAGATTTACGATCAAACTGCCAAGGTCTCCCTAATAAAATATGACTAGCCTTCATAGGTATAACATCACTTAAGATAGACTCATTATATTTTCCGATCTTAAAGTTAATCATGCATTGTTTATTAACCTTAATCTCACTAGTACCATTTAACCTAATAAGTTTAAAAGGTGATGGATGAGTAGTAACGAGTAAAGACAACGATTTAACAAGAAGATTGAAACAGTATTAGGAAAAGATTCACCATCAGTAATCAGTAAATTCTTATCTTTCACAAGACAAAGAGTATGGAAAATATTAATTCTATGTAACTCAGTAGCATCCATTTGAGAATTTAGGAGTCTCAATAACACGAAGTTACCTTGTGTTTCCGGACCTTATTCACCTTGATCATTTTCGAAGATCACTTCATCTACCTGTTCTTCACCACTTTCATACAATGTTGGCATATCAGCATATTCATCTTCTTCATATCCTTCCTCAATTGTAGTTAACACACGAGCATGAGGGAAATTACTACGAATATGTCCTCTTTCTTTATAATGGAAACGAACTGAATTTGACGAATAAGCAGTGGACTTACCTAGATTTTTCAAAGACTCTTGAGTTGATGGTTCTTTCCTATATTCATTGGAATTATAAGTCGTGTTTGAATAGTATTGCATCGAACTACAGCCGCTCATGGATGTCCCTTTCCTTGGCTACCTGAGTCATACCCTAATTTTTTACTGGGAAATCTGAAGTGCAGTTTTCGTGGCCGCAGCATACTCTCAACCAAAATTGCTTTCACCAATAAATCTCCCATTGATATATAATTCTGAAGCTTAAAAGGAGTATGAAGGTTCTCCCGCAAGCCTTCAATGAATCGATTCTTGAAGAATGTGTCATCTTATTTCATCCCGACCCTTCTTATGGTCAAATCGAGATCTTGCAAGTATTCATCAAATGTTTTATTTCCTTGTTTTTTTATTGGCCAGATAATATTTTTGTTCCATCAAATATATAGGCAGAACATGATAATGGTAAAATACGAACTTCAATCTCCCACAGGTGGAGATAGGCTTCTTACCGAAAATATGTCTCGATTCTTTGAAATATTTCCACCATTCAGCTGCATAATGAGTGATGGATTACTATGACACCCTGACTTTTTCTTTCTCCCGAATTTTTTTGAGATTAAACAGATTCTCAATCTGTCGCTCCAAATCAAGATACTTCACCAGATTGTTTTGACCATCAAATCAAGGGATGCCATATTTCAACCCCTTGATGTCTCGAGCAGAGTATAATCTCTCACTGGAACCCGAGCTAGCTCTAATATCCTTCGGGAATGAAGTTCTTTACGGTGATGTCGTTGGTGTGATCGCCTTTCCGAACCATCATCAAATCTTCATCTGAACTACCATAACTATTGAATTGGCAGATAAATCCTTGAGATTCATCCCTTTATCTGATGATGGGGGCGTAGGTTGTGCCATGCTGTCAACTTTTCTCACCAATCTTTGCACCTCACTCATAAGTGCATTTATTATGACAACAAACCAACCTGGATCAGCGGGCTCATTAGGCCTGAATCAACTTCACTCCCAACTTTTGGAGCCTCATCTCATGGTATGAGAAGTGTTTGTCAATGGTAAATTGTTAGGATTTCTAACGAAAGGCGGGATGAATGGATTATCGTCAACTATCTCCGCTAAACTCCTAAGAAAAATAAATGGTTAGTATAAAAATCATCCCCCCATCCCTTTGTTTAGTAAGGTCACTCACCAAGTGTATAACACTCACAATTCTCAAGGTGAAGGTGAAGGCTAATATAATGGCAATCGATCAATTCACCGCAATTTCAAAGCAAAATAGGAGATGGGTATTGCAGAACTTATTTCGAAATTAAAAATATATTAAAATCAAAATTTGGCTCTATGACTTGGAATTAAAAACATTTAAGAGAATAAGGAACAAAACCCAATTTGACTGGCTAGAATGGGAGCTATATCAAATTAGATATTATCAAAACAAGAATGCTTCATATCGGTGTCAAATAAGTTCAAACAATTCAAGTAATTTTTCAAAACCAAATTGGATTAGATACCCCAACCCAAATCCCTTGTAGAAAAGGATTTTAATCACTTAGTTGCTGCTTAAGTAAAAAATTCAGTCAAATTCCCACTCTCAAATGGTTTTTATTTCCTTTTCCTCTTCCGATTAAGATTTTCTTTCCTTATCCTTTTTCAAATAAGATTTCCATTCTTTTCTTCTTTCTTTTTCAACCACAAATTGAAATTTCACACAATATATAACACTCACAATCAGAATATTATTCCCAAAGCAATTTAAAACCGTGTCCAATTCCCAATTTTTTTAAAATTGCAAAACAACCCCCAAACATTCAAAAATTGCAAACTATCCCCAAATTTTCGATCTTGAAACCCCAAATCCTTATTTCAAAATCCCAATTTCTGCTACCTTTTTTAAGTTTTTGAAAAGGTTTAGGTACACATTCACCCATATAAAAATTGGAATAAAAAATCTGCGACAACTTTCTCTCAATTCAAATAAATTTCGAGGTATTCAAGATCGTAAGGATCAAGAATATGACACTATATTTGGAAAATGACATAGAATATTTTTTTGGTATAAGGTGTTATCGAGAATTCAAGATCATAGAATCAAAGAACGATAAAGAAAACAAATAGGATTATGAGCATGCAATAATTTTTCAGAAGAGTGGACGGAAAATATCACATGCACATAAAATGTATAAGCTACCTAATAACTACGAAACTGCCTGGAAGGTGAAGATGGATAATACTTGTTAATACTCAGACAGTTCGACGTCCTATTGACTCGATTGATGAAGGTGAAGGCGAATAGTAATACCAAAGTATTCTAACTCTCGGACCCTTCGACGAAATCAAACAAACACAGTTAAAATACGACTCAAAAACCCCTAAGTATTTTTGGCCACATGGATATTTTGCTTTGCTATGATATATACCAATTGGAAAGTTTTATCTTCACATCTTATTCCTTTGCCATCGATTTACATAATGATACATGAACTGCCTATTGATTCTGGTAGATCATTTTATGCTTCAATTAGGGATGTGAATCATTCTTTTGCTAATCATTCTTTTGTACTTATATTACATAATAAATAAATTTACTTTACCAAGAATGATATTCCTATGCATATTCCTCCACGGTTTGCTGAGATGTTGCAGAACTTGAAGATGCCTTTCCGATGCGTGGCATTGAACATCAGATTGACTTGGTTATGAGTTTGCTCATTCCGAATCATTCGGCTTATAAAGCAAACACCGAAGAGACAAAGGAACTACAACTACAAGTTGAGGATTTACTTCAAAAAAGATTATGTGGGAGAATCTTTAACCTAAGAAAGATTAAGCTTGGTGTGTGTGCATTGATTTTCATACTATTAACAAGACCACCATTAAATATCATCATCATATCCCTAGGTTAGATGATATCCTTGAAGATTTGCATGGATCTGTGATTTATACTAAGATTGATTTGACTTAGGGTTATCATCAGATTCGCATAAGGGAGGGGGATGAATGGAAGATTGCATTTTAGACTAAGTTCAGGTTGTATTAATGGATTGTTATGCCTTTCGGTTTAACTAATGCACCTAGTACTATTATGTGGTTCATGAAGCATTACTAGTGAAGAGGCTTCTACTAAAGGCGGCAATGGAAGGTGGTTTAAAAAAAGTGCCTGGAACCGCCTTCAAGAGCAGTTTCCAAAATCGAAAAATGCCTTCCATACCCAGCCAAGTAATTAGAAGGAGATTAATTTTTTTAAGGCGGTTATTGAAAAATTGTCTTTAAATATGGCTAATGAAAGGCGGTTGAGGATATGACCGCCTTAAAATTGGTCTTTAAGGAGGTTATGCCCAGCCTTAAAAATTGTCATATTCTGATCTCGGAAAAGAGGTTAGATGACATTTCCGATTTTGTAATTATGGGTTTTGGTGGATCTGAATAAACGAGCACTATTCTGATCTCGTAAATTTATATTGTCTATTTTCCGTTCTCGATTTATAGTGCCATTGATTTGAATGTCTTTAGTTTCTGAGTTCAAAAACTGTGTAAGTATATATTAAAAAAATGTGACCTAATCAGTTTATGAACCAAATCCAAACATTGTGTGAAGGGTTTTCTCCGATTTCTTGTGCATTAATGAAGAAGTGATTTCGTACTCTCTAGTGTGTCATATTTCCATTGGAAAAGGTTAGTTTTTTCTCAAATTTAGTTCAAAGTCTTGAAAATATTAAGGGCATGATGATTTCGATGGCATATATATATGTGTGTGTGTGTTCAATTAGGGTTTGTGATATGGGATTTTATTATTGTTGAAAAAATTGTCATGGGTTGCATTGTAATTGACTTAATTGTAGGATAATGGATCGATATGAACTGATTGGTAATTATCTTAGAAAATCACTCGAGTACATTCAATTGGTTGAATCATTTATTTCTTTAGGGTTTGAATATTCTTCTAAAAATGGTTGCGTAAAAGCATGATGCCCGTGTAAGAATTGTAGAAATGATGCATTTTTAAGGAGAAAGAAAATGCGAAAACATCTCGTAAGGAGGGGGGTTTCAAACTACCTACACTTATTGGGTATGACATTTGGAAGTAATTGAGGACCCTTCCGGAACTATTGAATTAGGCAACTCAAAGGTGGGAGATGAATTGGATGGAAATGTGGAGTTCAATGAAATGGTGGAAAATATTGCGAGGGAGTTCAAAGGCAAACCCAAGTCGTTACCGGCACTGATTGATGACAAATGGACGCCTTTTTACAATGGTTCTAAACACTCAGTTTTGAGTCCAACTTTGTAGATAATGAATCATAAGGCGAAATTTGGATGGATCGATCACCGAGTGTCTCGAGTTCTTTAGGAATATGTTTCCTAAGGTAATGTCATGTCCGATAGGTTGTATGCACCAAAAAAATTCTATGCCCAATGGGGCTAGAACTCCAAAAAATGCATGCATGTCCAAAAAATGCATGCATGTCAAGAAACTTTTTTGGTTTGTGGAGAGTCTCGGTATAAGTTGAAGAAGGATGGAATTGTTTTGGGTGCGGAAGTTGTGTCCAAATCAAAGAAAAAGACACCAGCAAAAGTGTTACGATATCTCCCTATCATACCTCTTTTGAAGAAGTTGTATGCGTACAGGGAGGATGCAAAGTTGTTGCGTTGGCACGCAGATAGGGACTGGCCCGCAGACGATGTGATTAGACATACTTTGGATGTTGAGCAATGGAAAAAAATCGATGCCTTGTACCCTGAGTTTGGCAATGAATCCCGATATTTGAGGTTAGGCTTCTGTATTGATGGTATGAATCCATTTGGTACTATGAGCAACACTCATCGTAGTTAACATGTTATGTTGGTAATTTACAACCTTCTATCTCCATTTACCATGAAGCGGAAGTATGTTATGTTGTCTTTGATGATATTAGGTCAAAAGTAGCCGGGTAATGATATTCATGTGTATCATGGTCCTCTTGTGGATCATTTGTTGACTCTGTTCGAAGATGGTGTTTGAACGTATGATGGTTTTTGTGAAGATTTTTTTACTTTGAAAGCGATGTTAGTTTGCACCATCAATGACTTCCCCAGATATGGAAATTTTTCTGGGTATTCTGTTAAAGGCCACTTAGCCTGTCCCGTATGTGACAAGGATACTGATTTTTGTCCACTAAAACACAGTTGTAAAATAGTTTATCAGGGACATGGGAGGTTTCTTCTGGAGGGTCACCTATGGCGCTCCTTTAAGAAGTGGCTCAATGGGAAAGTAGAGGGTAGAGGACCACCTATGCCACTAAATGGTGAAATGATGTTTGATAATGTAAAGAACTTGCCCAGTGACTTTGGGAAGAAGAAAATAAAAGCAGTTGATGGTAGTTGGAAGAATAGTTAAAAAAATTCAATCTCCCTTATTGGAAGGATTTTGATGTTAGACATTGTTTGGATGTTATGCACATCTAGAAGAA
>JAULKM010101225.1:0-10240 GCA_032355605.1 Rubia tinctorum | reverse complement strand
ATTCGACACAACACCTCCACAACCAGGGATTGAAGTTGATCCGATCTTGCACATTTTATACTCTTACGAAAAATATACTTAAAAAAATGCAAAATCATCTTATGGAGACTCTAACATGGTCAACGAGTATCCCCTGTATGGCAATAACATTTAACTACTGCATTAAGCTATGGCAATCGTGAGACTTCAAACCTTCCTATTTCAACTCCTTGATAGACACACATTTACTTATGTTAGAAGAGTATGTTGAATGTACTTTAACACCCTTCAAGGATTTTTAGAATGATTTCTTCTCATTAGTCGACACTTTTAGCATGTTGGTGGCTCAAAAGTCCCCCCTACAACTTGTGCTAGATCATTTCTGACTCCCATTTTTGCCATGCCAATACGTGAATTCAAACCACCCTTTTAGCCTAGATGTGTTTAGCAACACCCCAATCAAAATGTCACAAACATTATTTTCTATATGCATCACATCAATATAATGCCTCACATTTAGATGGTTCCAGTAAGATAGTTTGAAGAAAATGGAACATTTCTTCCAACTTTCTCCAATAGGAGTTTTTCTCTTGTTCTTATCAAAGTCACTATCAAGACATTTCACTTCTTAGTAAACGCCTCTCGCGTAATTGGTTGCAGAGGAAGGCCTTCCTCAATCTCTTCATTGAACCACTTTTTTGCTTTATGCCATGGGTAATTTACCAGTAAGAATATCCTATGGCTAAGATAGAGTTTTCACTATGCTCCAGCTGTGTAAAACTATTTTTTCAGACACATGACAAACGTAGTGACCTTTCACTGTATACCCTGATAAATTTCCATACACCGATAAAATTTAATGGTACAAAACAACATTGCTTTCATCTTGAATATACCTCCACGGAAACCATCGTATGTCCAGTTCTCTTTGCACCAAAGCTTTCACATGTCGTCAACAAACGGTACCAGATAAACATCAATGTCATTACTAGGTTGGTTAGGCCCTAGAATCATCAATGACAACCATGACGGGTCATAAACTGTGAGTAATACTCAAATTTCCAAAGGAGTTACCATGGTAGATAGCCTTAGTTGCAAATTCCGCAGTTCATTACCAAACTAGATACATATCATCAATCTTCTTCCACATATCACCGTTTGAAGTGTTTCGAGTCACATCATCTTCGGGTTTCAGTCTGTCAGCATTTCATGTCAAATGACTTGCATCTTTCTTGTTTACACACAACCATTTTATCAAATGTTCACTCAAACATTATACCCCCATGTAAACATAATTTTTTCAATATTTACAATAAAATCGAATGGATGAACAATTTTCCAACCTTGCATGGTTAGACTCCACCTCAGTGATATATTCAACAAGTTGAACATAGTCATAAGGTTTTTAGGTCAGCTAAAATAATTCTTGCATGGTCTATTAATCTTTGCCAACCCTACCAATATGGCGACAAGTATTCAACATAGGTTCAATTATGAATAAATGAACACACAGTATACCCGTAAAGTAGTGACTAATGCTAATTACCTTCAGGAACGAGACCCAATATCTCCGGCAAGCTTCACAATTATGAGCAACACTATTGAAATCCAATTGTTCAAATAGGGTGTAGACTAATTCTGAGTTTGGAAGTATATATATATGAAAACCTACGCTTATTCTACGGTAAGGGGCCTATTGGCGCCAATGGGGACCTTATTTGGAATTTGATCGACAGACGTTGTTTCCACTGCCGTCAAATCAGAAGCGTTGCAAAATCTGAGCTTAAAATTGTTGATGCAAGGAATAGCCAAATGTAAGTTCCTTCGTAGATCACATTTTTAAAAACTACCCAGTGTACGACGGAGTAATTTTATTACATGTAACAATGCTTTCGATATATGTCCTGAAATCATGTGTCCCTCCAATTATCGATTCCACCGAAATAGATAAAACCGATATAGCTTTACGGAATAGTAACAAACCACTTCATTTTCTGACTAATGGATCGACTAAGTTCGAACTTCGAAATAACTACAAATACGGCGACATTGATTTTCCTAATCTGCAGCGGTTATGAAACCACCAAAATTGAATATTATACATAAATTGTGCTTATTAATAGCTGCCGCACATTGGTGCTCCCAAGCTATCGTTCAGGGGATTTGGCATTAGACAAAATATTCTGATATCAAAAGTATATTAGACTGCGGTTTAGGTCAGAATTCCACAACAATCACGCAACACCTCCGTTAATGGCTATTCCTGCATTAGTGACGTTACCCTCATAGCTGACGTGGGGACGACGAAGGCGGCAGGAACGTCATTCACCCAGTTGACGACCATGACGTCATAGTAGATGGACTTAACATAGTCGTTGATAACGACGATGTGGGTGGGGTGAGCGGAGTAGGCGTCGAGGTTGGCCTTGGATGCGTAGTGCGAGTGGAGCGTGTGTGTGTGAATGCGAGGGAGTAGGTCCGGCAGCGGAGAAAGGCCCGACAGTGATGTGGTAATACAATGCCGTTTAAAATGATTAGAGAAGTCAAAAAATATATATAAGCATCAACAAATGATGTCGTTTTAGAATTTTAGGAAAATCAAAATGATTGAGATACTCACGGTTGATGACAGAAAATGAAGAATTCTTTTTTAGTATGCTTTGGAGTAATAAGCAAGTTAAAAAGCACTCGTTCTGGTCGGTGGAAATTATAAACATGTAACACGAATCCTCGTCGGTAGATACATCGTACGTGCATTCATATAAGGTTGATTTTCCGCGTTGTATGTCTTCTTGTTCATTGCTGGAAAACACAAGTCCCCATTGATTAGATCGTTCAGAGTCATTGGTAGCATACTCCCACTAAAGCCCATTAGCATCCTCCCAAAGCATTCGGCCTAATAAAGACAGGCGGAAATCATAAATAGAACACGCTCTTGTTTGCGAGAAGGATATGACTGCCGAAACAAGAACAGAACGTTCAATTTTGCATGAAAAAAACAAAAATTGATATTTTATTAATTCATCAAAAATTTTAAAACACTCATTACGAAGTTTGGGAAAATACCCCAACCTTATCTGAAAATTAGGGTTATCAGCCGTCAAACTACATTACATTTTTAATTTTTTTAAAACCATTTTATGGATTGGGATCACGAGAACAAACGCTTAAAACTCAACATTTACTAGCTATATGGGAACCAATACTCAATACTCGATCTCCAGAAGAAGAAACTAAAGATGTTTGGTAGTAGATTTTTAACCTAATTTTAAGTTCTTATTTCGTTTAAATAAGCAAGAGAAGTGATTCAGCAACTAAATTTTCAGTTTCAACTTTTACATCAAACAAAATTATGTGTAAAAATTATATTTTATATATAGCATATAACAACTGACCTTCAGTTACCAAATACAATTTACAAAATTTTATAACACAAGAAATATTTTTTGTATGTGTAGGTGAGTGCTCAACAACTTGTCCAAAATTTCTCACATAATTTTTTTTCTTCTGAAACCAACATATTTTTGGTGCGTTTGGTAGGGTTTATAAGTGTTTATTATAAGCTAAACATTTGTTTAGTGTTTGGTAAAGTGCAAAGTGCTTATTTAAGAAGTAAAATCTATTTTTGAGGGAAAAATAGAAGCTGATCACCCCATTCTTTTAAAATAAGCCAAAAATAATTAAGTTAATTTGATTTATAAGCACAACTTTTCCAAACGCATCTTATATCAGTCAACAGAAAGAACAAAGCAACTATCGGCTAACAATTATTTAGCAAATTAGGAACTAAAGTAAAACTACATAGAAATTAAAGAAAATATATTCTCCACACCCTTATTTTAAAGACTAATGGTTTCTGAAAAAGGTGTTATACCTTTAAGCTCAATAATAGCATTTTACTTTTAATTTTCACCACACATTCGTTGTAAAATAAAATTCCAATCAAACAATCATGATTTTGTATAGGGGTATATTCAAATATAACCCTATATACTTGGCAAGTGCAAATATAACGCTCATATATATAAACATAATCCTAATTAGTTGATGAAAATGCAAATATAGCCTTCTGGTGAGAAATCCGGCGTTGATTGCCCCAAAAATGACGAAAAAACCCTCAGATCAAAAGATGAATTTGGGTAGACCATTATACCCTTACTCATTGCTAGACTGCCATTAGACCGCCACTGGACCAGGTTGGGTTATATCAACAAATTATGAAAACTGATAGGGTTATATTAGAACATTCGTAAAAAGTGTAGGGTTATATCAGCAGATACTATAAAATAAAAACCCATCAACATTAAAAACCCTAGGTTGAAGAACTCAAGAAAATAACAACTACACACAACACCAAAGGTCATCCAATTATTAATCCGGACTAAACTCAACAAAATAAACTAATATCATCAAAATCTTTATTTTCTATACCATATATACTGCATATCTCTATTCATGTGACGAGAAGAAAAAGAAAATCGCAGAATCGAACTCAATATCTCGTTCATTTAGTGAATTAAGGGGAATTTTGAATGAAAATACCATTTTTTCAAAGGTTCCTGCACCTTCACTTGAATGTGTGGTGCATCGATCTCTCCAAAGCTTTTTCTTCGCAACTAGAATCACACTCAAGAACATCGAAAAAATGGTAGAAAAGGTTTAAATGGTTGTTGCGTGTAGTATGGCATTGATTGTATACTAACACGACACCTTGTTTTTATAGTATATGCTGATATAACACTACATTTTTGCAAATTTGCTGATATAACCCTATATAAGTTTTAGGATTGTGTTGATTTAACCTTATCGATTTTCATAATGTGCTCATATAACCCTACATGTTATGGCGGTGGTGCAACAGTAGTCCGGTGGCAATGCGGCGGTGGTATTTGGGTAGTAATGATCCTAAGGGGAATAACGTCATTTTCATTTTAAAATTCTTTTAATTTTTTTAGAAGGGCAAAAATGTATTCTCCCCAAATTCTGCCTAAAAGCTGTCGGAAAGGGTTACATTTGCACTTTCTCATATTACCTAGGGTTATATTGACACTTTCAATTATCATATGGTTATATTTGCACTTATGTGAATTATATAGGTTTATATATGCACTTTTCTCCTTTTTAAATAAAAATCTTCCACTGTATTTGTCTGTTATAATAACTAGTCAATTGTAAGAAAAAATAAATTACATATCTATAAGATTGATTATGATTCCTAATACAAATTAAAGATTTAGTAAGTACTGTAATATTGTTTTAAGAGATATTAACTTATGTCCTGCAAAAATATAACTACTTACTGATAGAACGTAAAACCCACAAATATTGTGGGTTTGTGTATTCACATGTATAGTGAGTACAGATGGATACAAAGTACAAAACAAATACGAAATAGGATATTTACAAAATTAATCTGAAAGAGTATTCCTTTCTTATCCTGATTCTAAATCAATTATATCTCTATTACCCCACCTTGAGCGAAACATAAGACTTGTAGCAACGCAAAACTTGGAACGTAATAACTCAAACCGAGGACGACGTAATCTCTTTGTAAATATGTCAGCAAGCTGAAAATCTGTAGAAACATGAGCAATTTTGAGCTTCCCAGAAGACACCATCTCACACACAAAATGATAATCAATATCAATGTGCTTGGATTTCTTGTACGAAACTGGATTCTGAGCCAGGAAGAGAGAACTATTATTATCATACAGCAAAACATGAGGCACACGAGTTGACACATGTAAATTCTAAAGAAGATTTATCAACCAAGGTAACTCTGCAGCAGTGTTAGCGTAGCATAGTATTCTGACTTCGAACTAAAACAAGAAACTCTAGGTAGCTCTTAGCACTCAAAGACACCAGGTTGCTGACAAGGAAAATGACATAACCGTATGTGGACCTAGGAATCTTAATACAAAGAGCCAAATAGGTATAAAAATACCAGAGAACTGGTAATGCAGGCGAATTCATAATGTAGAGTTCTAAGCACATAGCGCAAAAATCTGTGTAACAGCTTATAAATGGTCATCAGTAGGAGCCTGCTTGAACTGACTGGCCCTTTTCACAGCATAAGACAAGTCACAATGTGTAATTGACAGATACTGAAGTGGACCAACCAGAGACCGATAAAGTGTGGGACTTCCGAACGACATACCGGAAGAGCTGAGAAGCTACGAAAAAGTCATAAAAGGAATTGCAACAGGTGGAAAATTCTGCTTCCCTACACGCAATAAAATTTCCTTGGCATATCTGGCTTGATCAAGGAATTAGTCGTCAGACGTACGAACAACCTCTAAACCCAAGAAATATTGTAGAGTGCCAAGATTGGTAATCTTAATCAAGATTAACTCAATCAATAAACTTACGAATAAGGATGCCATCATTTAAGTAAGAATAATATCATCAACATAAACTAGCAAATAAAGTAGAGAGGCACCCTGAGGGAAATAAATTAAGGTGTATTTGACCAGTTGCATGCAAAACCCAGGCCAACAAGAAAAGAGCTAAAATGCTACCAAGCAGGGGGAGTCTGCTTTAAATGATAAATGACCTTGTGCAAACAACAAACATAGCCAGTGCATGGGGTCCTTGTATTCAACTGGTTGCTTCATATAAACTGGTGAGTCAAGAACACCATTTCGAAAGGCATTTTTAACATCCAATATATTGATGTAACTGCCAGTTACAAAGAATAGCTGAAGATAAAACAATACGAACATTAGAAGCCTTCACAACAGGACTGCAAGTTTGATCATAATAAAAACCTGGAAGTTGCGAGAAACATTATGCAACCAATATCGCTTTATGTCGATCAAGCAAGCCATCAGCCTTATACTTCAAATAGTACACACATTTTTAACCTACAACATTAGCAGGAGGAGGAACCAATTTCCACGTCTGTTGAGTGCGGAGTGCCACCACTTCAGAATCTAAGGCAGCAACCCATTCAGAATCCTTGAAAATCGAGCGATGACTCTGGGGCTCGTTCTTAGAAAATAAAGCACTCAATAAATCAGAAATTTCATAATTGAAAAAATCCTTATACTTGAGGGAGCCAGTGCGAGAGCGTGTGGCTATATGATCGCGAGAAGTGGGCTCGTGTGAGTGAATCAATGTAGAGCCCAAAACCGATGATGAAGAGGCTACGGGTGGCCACAACAGAGAGCTGGGAGACGGCTGTAAATCCTATAGCAGGGCATCGGTGGACGCGGACGAAAGGATCAGCGGTGCATGAGCCTCACGAGATGACAAAAGTGAGCTCATTAGTAGTGTGTGTTGCAGCATTATGGGTTGTGGAGCTGCTCCAGCGGTCGACAGACAGACACAAACTTGATCAGGCATAGCTTGAGCTCTCAGTACAAACTGAAAATTAGAAACATCTAAAATAATGGGTAAATCGGCTGATAAAGACAGTTAAAATGCCACCAAAGGCACGAACAAAGGATTCAAAAGCCAGAGACGTCAAGAGATGATGGAGCAATAACAAAATCATTATGGGTCACAGGAAATAGTAACTCATCAAACCGAGCGTGACGAGTGATGTACTCCGTCTTTGTCACGGGATCTAAGTAGCAATAACCGTTATACTGTGAAATGTAGCATAGAAAAATGGATGACAAACTCTATGGGGCCATCTTATACACATCATAAGGGCATAAATACGTTAAAAAATCGGCAGCCAAATGGATGATAATTTGAGTAGTCAGGAGTGGTGCCAAAAATAATAGAGAATGAAGACTGAACAAATAAAACTGTGTAGGTAGCCTGTTGATGATGTGGACTGTTGTAGAGAATGAATCAAACCAGAAAGAGTGATGAAGGTCAGAATGAACTAGCATCGATAATCTTGTCTCGGTGATATGACGATGCTTCCGGTTTGCACGACCATTTTGCTCCAAGTGAAGGCACATGAATGATGATGATGAAAGCCCTTAGAAGAAAAATGTGATCGCATGTGATAATTGAGAAAATCAGTTCCACAATCACTGTGAAAAACCTTAATTAACGTAGAGAACAGGTTCTCAACTAGAGCCTTAAAATGAAGATAGGCCTCAACAAAATGAGAGTTACGTCGTAAAGGATACAATCGGGTGAATCGAGAAAAATTATCAAAACAAATGACATAATAAGTTTACCTAGCATGAGACACGACAAGAGAGGGTCTCGAAAATATATAATCAACTAAATCAAGTATGCATGGTGGGCATTTTAAATTTTCACTAAAAGAAAAATGCTTGCCTTAAGACATCTCACAAAAGGGACATTAATGAGGCTTAGGCATCAAACTAGTAACTGACAAACATCCAGACTTGTTCAAAGAAGAAATTATGTTGTGAGTAACATGACCAAATCTATTATGCCAAAGTTCAAAAGATGCTTTAGAAGCACTCGATGCAACAAAAACAGATAAAACGGTATCACCATAATCCAAAACATATAAGCCCCCATCACAATGGCCTTTTCCAACAACGACACTAGTAAACTTGTTGGAAATAGTGAAAGAAGAATTATCAATGCACATAACATTATTCATACCCCGAGTAAACTTGCTAATAGGCAACAAGTTTTTAATAATTTGTGGAACCACCAAAACATGTGGGACATATCAAGGCAATGTGACCAAATTTCTCACCATTGTCACTGCAATGGATACCATTCGTCGTGCAGTTTAGATCAAAAATAAGCAATATGACTTGGCACTGTGGTTGATCAAAATAAGCCAAAATACAAGAACAATTTTTTAAAATTTCTGAAAAAGAGAGAAAATGGTTAGAATTTTTAGAGAGACATGACTGATACCATAATAGAACTTAAAACCCAGAAATATTGTGGTTGTGTGTGCACATATATAGTGAGTACAAAGAGATACAAAGTACAAAACAAATACGGAACATTATATTTACAAAATCAATCATAAATGATTTTCCTTTTTTTAATCATAATTCTAAGTCACGCGCGCTTCTCTCCTTCCGGCGTCGACAGGTGATCTTCTCTTGTCTCCAGTGGTAGCATGCGTTGGCATCCTTGTTTTGCTCCAATCCAGCCTCACCGGCGTCCTATTTTTAATTCGTCAATTTGAAACTCATGCGCGTGAGATTCACACAAAAGCCCAGCTCTTCTTCAACAATGCGTTAAGTCACGCGTAAGCCCATCTCCTTTTCAACAACACGTGTTTGTCACGAGCGCGTGACTAAACGAACCCGGTCACCCTCTGGCGCACCTGCCCTCATGCTCTAGACTTTATCACTGCTGCTTTTGCGCGTCACGCGCGGTCCACTACAACAGATTTAATATCTTTTTCTATATTATTATTTATTTAGATAATTACTGCTATGGCTCTTCTTGACCAGCCACGGTATCAATGGTGCATGTTTTGGGTCATGTTGCCTTTTTTTTGTTCTAAATTGCACGGTGAATGGTGTCAATTGCAGTGTCAATGGTGTATGAAATTTGGTCACATTGTCTTGATATGTCCTCACTTGGTGATAAGGAAATAAGAAATTCTTTCCCTTGTAAAGAAAGGTTATAAATGATAGTTATCTTATAAAATTAGTTTCCTTATAGAATTAGGTATATATGGTAGTTTTCTTATAGACTTAGAATCCTATTCCGTTAGATTTTGGTGTGTTGTATCTCTATATATTGTAACTCTCATAATTGATGAGAGGTGTCACTGATGTGATATCAATGCACCTTAATAAAGTTTTTAATATTTTATCATGGTATCCGAGATTAAAAATTCTGAGACTTGAACTCTAAATAAATATGCTATCGTCTTCCGCCAGAGCCGCCGCCGTCAAGTCGCGTGTTACACTACATGCGCCGCCACCCTCGTCAACTGCCCTGCTGGTTGCTATTTTTCCGATTGCCGCTGTCACCTCAAAGGTTGCCGCGATCCGTGTTACTCTGATCTGCCGACGAGTGACGTTCACGCGCCACCACCCCTACTTTACGTGCCATTGTGCCACTACCTACCTGATTTGCCGATTTCGCAGCCGACGGTCGCCGCAGTTTCTTCTCCATCTGCTGTGAACGTTTGCTATCCGTGCCTACCCGGATTCTTCGTGCGTGCTTTTCACGCGTCGTTAGTACCACACACCCCACCACGTCTGCAGCACACGTGCCGCCGTGTCTGACCTATCGTATCGCCGATCGTGTGTGTCACCGATCTGCACCACTACTCCTGGTTCCAGTTCTGATGCTGCTGAGCAAGCCCGCATCGCTGCTGAAATATGTTTTTATCTATTTTTTTTAATGA
>JAULKM010101224.1:0-10240 GCA_032355605.1 Rubia tinctorum | reverse complement strand
TTAAGTCCATATATTCTAGGTTGCACATTACTTCTAAACGTGACAAAAATTTAAATATTGATGCATTTTCTTTTTATTTCATTTTCTCTCAAATAACCGCTCCGAAACTCTTATTAATGTACTCATAATTAACAATTCATGATTAACATTAGCACAAATAGTCTCCTTTCAAGAAAATGTAGAGATTTTGGAAATAAAAAGAATTGTTGTTCGTCATTTGAACTGTGCATAACATGAACTACAACGGATCACTATGCTTCGTGCAAAAATAGTGCTAACAATGTAATTTGTGCAGCAATCGTGCCAGCACGAAGTATAATGGATTACTGTGCTTTATGGAAAAGAAATGCTAGCAATGTAATTTGTGCGACAATTGTTCCAACAAAACATAAAATGTGCAGCAACTAAAATAACTTTAATCTTGTTAAGATCTAATCAAACTTATTCTGTAATTTACTTAGTTTTTATCCCTCGGATATAGTGGCCTAGACATACTACTATCCCCACCGGATGTACCTTAAGCTTTGCCATTGTGCAAGCCAAGTTAGCCAGCTTCTTGGCTAGAAACCAACATGAGAAGAAAGCGAAGTAGCGGAAGCCATAAGCTATTACAGCAGCTCCAACTTCTACTGCTTATCCGTTCCCGATTGTGGAGAGTCACAATCACATTGATGACCCCTTCAGTGTATCAACCACTTCCTTCAGTTGTGAGAGCTTACCCGCGATACAGAATGGGGTGACGAATAAGCCAGCTGATATCAATGTGTCCATGATAGGTTAGATGTAGTACAAGAGAGATGAATCAATAACCTATTTCGTGATGCCGGACATACTTTTATGAGGAATTACAACAATTTATTATAAAACTAAATAGAAAATTTCAAAAGTATGAATTGAATGGAACTTAAATTTATACAATTTTGAAATATTTATAATCGTATTTTCAACATATAAACCCACTCTGTATGAACCAACTATTCAGTAACAATTGATGAATGACCAAAAATGCATACACATACCATCTTTTTGTTTGTCAAATTAAGGTTTAAACAATCACCACACAAATTTTTCATTGAAAAAATAATCCAACACACAAAATGATTACTATCAACAAGATATTAAGTGCATGATTTCTAGGTATCACGTATTTTTACAATTGTGACGAAAGTTTTATCATTTTTACTTTTCTTTTCATTTTCTTTTAGCTTAGCTATAACGGCTCAACTACATTTCTGACGAAACTCCCACTGGATGTACCTCGAGTCTGCCATCGTGTAAGCAAGGATTGCAAATGGGTGTTTCCCGAAAGACCACACCAAAACACCCATGATAGGACATTTCGATCATTTTCTGACAAATGAGTGGGATCTTGAACGGATGAACCATGATCCTGAGTCTGATTTTCCAATCTCTTTGCATGCTTAATAGGTGCCGAATATGGGGCCCGATGCACTTTAAGCGATCATAGTCTGACCCGAAGACCTAGGTCCAGTTGTTATGAATGTCATGGAAATAAAATAAATACTAAAAAAATCATATTTTTTGGAAAATCTTACTATCTCTTGGTGTTATTGAAGTGTTTTATATTTTAGTATTTTCACTCTCTCGTTATTTTAGATCTAGAAAACAAAAATACTCCTAATTAATTTGAATTTACATTTGTGTAATTTTCTATATTTGGAATATATAATGAAACGTTTGATTACTTTCATGTACAAAATTTACTGAAAAAAAGTTGTAAAATCCATGTATTCTAGGTTGTACATTATTTTTAAATGTGAAAAAATTTAAATGTTCGTGCCTTTTCTTTTTATTTCATTTTCTCTCAACTAACTGCTCCGAAACTCTTATTAATGAACTCATAATTAACCTTTCGTGAATAACATTAGCACAAATAGTCTCTGTTTGAGAGAATATGGAGATATTGGATCTAAAAATAATTGTTGTTGATGGTGTATTTTCCACACTTACTTCATTTGAACTATGCATAACGCGAAGTAGAATGGATCACTATGCTTGGTACAAAAATAGTGCTAATGGTGTAATTTGTGCAACAATCATGCCAACACAAAGTATAATAATCACTATGCGTCGTGTAAAAATAGTGCTTTAATCTTGTTAAGATCTTATCAAACTTATTATGTAATTTACTTAGTTTTTATCTCTCAGATATAACTACCTATCCATACCACTATCAAAGTCCCAACCTGATTTACTTCACAATTTTCCATTGTAAAAGCCAATTCGATCAGTTTTTTGGCTTGAAACCAGCATGAACAGAAAGCCAAGAAGCTGAAGCCAGAAGCCATCGTAGAAGATCTAACTTCTACTTCTTATCTAGTCTTGATTGTGGAGATTCACAATCACGTCGATGACCCTCCTTCAGTGCATCAACCACTTCCTTCCATCGTGAGACCTTGCCCTCGATGCAGAATGAGGTGAGGAATAAGCCAACAAATATAAATATGTCGATGCAGGGTTAGATGTAGTACAAGGGAGCTGAATCAGTTACCTGTTTCGTGCTGACGGGCATACTTTTATGAGGAATTGCAACAATTATTTTCAAAGTAAATAGAAAAAATATTTGAATGGAACTCAAATTCATACAATTTTGAAAGAGTTATTTTCAACATATACACCCTATGTATGAACCAACTATTCAATAACAATTGATGAATGACAAAAAACGCATACACAAACCATCTTTTAGTTTGTCCAATTAAGGTTTAGAAAATCACCGCACATATTTTTCATTGAAATTATAATCCAGCACACACAATAATTACTATCAACAGGCAATTAAGTGCATGATTTCTAGGTGTCCCATTTTTTTCACAATTGTGATGAAAGTTTTACTATTTTAGACTTTTCTTTTCATTTTATTATAACTCAGCAAAAAAAGCTCAACAACACTTCTAACGAATCCCTACAAGATGTACCTCGAGCCTGCCGTCGTACAATCAGGGTTGGCTAGCGGGTGTTCCCCGAAGGCCACGCCGAAACACCAATGATAGCTACTTTTGATCATTTCCCAAAAAATTAGAGGGATCTTGAACAGATGAACCATGATCCCGAGTCTAAATTTCCTATCTAAGTTCAAGCTGAATAGGTGCAGGATGTGGTGCTTCTTCCGTACCTTGAGGCCCGATGAACTCTAAGCCATCATAGACCGATCTAAGAACCGAGGTCCAATGGTTATAAATGTTATGGAAAGAAAATATATACTAAGAAAATAATAATTTTTAGGAAATCGTACTCTCCATTGGTGTGATTGAAGTGTTTTATATTTTAGTAGTTTCATTTCTCTCAAGATTTTAGATCTGGCACACTAAAATACTATTAATCAATTTGAATTTATATTAGTATAATTTTTAAAAAATATATATATATATTATGAAATGTTAAATTACCTTCATGTATACAAAATTTACTAACAAAAAGTTGTTAAGTCCATATATTCTAGGTTGCACATTGTTTGTAAACGTGACAAAAATTTAAATCTTCTAGCCTTTTCTTTTTATTTCATTTTCTCTGAACTAACCGCTATGAAACTCTTATTAATAGACACATATTTAACCTTTCAGGAATAACATTACCACAAATAGTCTCTGTTTAAGAAAATACAGAGATTTTGGATCTAAAAACAATTGTTATTCATGATGTATTTTCTACACTTTCTTCATTTAAATTGTGTATAACACTAAATACAACGGATCACTATGCTTCGTGTAAAAATAGTGCTAATGATGTAATTTGTGCATAAATCGTACCAACACGAAATATAATGGATCACTATGCTTCGTGCAAAAACAGTTCTAAAAATGTTATTTGTGCGACAATTGTGCCATGTTCAAAACCTAAAATAACTTCAATCTACTTAAGATCTTATCAAACTTATCATGTAATTCACTTAGTTTTTATCTCTCGGGTATAACTACCTAGCCACACTACTATCAAAGTCCCCACCTGATGTACTTTAAGCTTTGCAATTGTGCAAGCCAAGTCTATCAGTTTTTTGCCTGGCCACCAGCATGAGCAGAAAACCAAGAAGCAGAAGCCCGAAGCCATCATAGAAGCTTCATATAATAATATTCTAGGTTGCACATTATTTGTAAACGTGACAAAAATTTAAATCTTCTAGCCTTTTCTTTTTTATTTAATTTTCTCTCCACTAACTGTTCCAAAACTCTAATTAATGCACCCACAATTAACCTTTCATGAATAAAATTACCACAAATAGTATCTGTTTAAGAAAATATGGAGATTTTGGTTCTAAAAAGTAGTGTTGGTCATGAAGTGTGCATAACACAAAATACAATGGATCACTATTCCTTGTGCAAAAATTGTGCTAAGGATAATGTTTTTTTCAAAAATCTTGCCAACACAAAGTATAATGGATCACTATGCTTCGTGCAAAAAAAATATGCTAAAAGTGTTATTTGTGGAACAATTGACAATTGTGCCAACATAACATAAAATGTTCAAAAACTAAAATAACTTTAAGCTTGTTAAGATCTTATCAAACTTAATATGTAATTTAATTAGTTTTTATCTCTCAGATATAACTACCTAGCCAAACTACGGTCAAAGTCCCCACGCGACGTAATTAAAGCTTTGCCATTGTGCAAGCCAAGTCGGTTAGCTTCTTTGCTGGAAACCAGCATGAGCAGAAAGCCTAGAAGCAGAAGCCATCATAGGAGCTCCAACTTCTACTTCTTATCCATTCTCAATTGTGGAGAATCACAATCACGTGGATAACCCCTTCAGTGCATCAACCACTTCCTTCATTGGGGGGAGCTTGCCCTGGACGCATAATGGGGTGAGGAATAAGCCAGCTGATATAACCGTGTCGATGCAGGGTCAGATGTAGTACAAGAGAGTTGAATCAGTTACCTGTTTCGTTCTGTCGGACATACTTTTATGTGGAATTACAACAATTTATTATAAAATTAAATTGAAAATTTCAAAAGTATGAATTAAATGGAACTCAAATTTATGCAAATTTGAAAGAGTTATAATCGTATTTTCAACATATACACCCACTTTGTATGAACCAACTATTCAATAACAATTAACGAATGACAAAAAACGCATACACATACCATCTTTTAGTTTGTCCAATTAAGATTAAGACAATCACCGCACAAATTTTTCATATAAAATACAATCCAGCACACAAAATTATTAATATCACCAGGCAATTAAGTGCTTGATTTCTGGGTGTCAACTTTTTCTTAAAATTGTGTTGAAAGTTTGACCATTTTAGACTTTTCTTTTCATTTTCTTATAACTTAGCTATAACGGCTCTACTTCAGTAACTACGAATCCCCCACTAGATGTACCATGAGCCCCACCATCGTGCAAGCGGGGTTGGGTAGCTCATTTTAATCATTTCCCAACAAATGAGAGGGATCTTGAATGGATGAACCACGATCCAAAGCTTGATTTTCCAATCACATGAAATATGGATAGGTGCAGGATGAGGTGCCTCTTCTGTACCATGAGGCCGGATGCACCCTAAGCGATCACAGACCGATCTGAGCACCTAGGTCCAATTGTTATGAATGTTATGGAAAGAAAAAAAAAACTAAGAAAATCATAATTTTTAGAAAATTGTACTCTCAATTGGAGTGATTGAAGTGTTTTATATTTCAGTATATTCTTTCCTCTCGTGATTTGAGATCTAGCAAACTAAAATACTCTAAATTAATTTATTTATTATAAGTATAAATTTTTATTTTTAGAAAATATAAGAAATGTTAGATTAGTTTCATGCATACAAAATTTACTATCAAAAAGTTGTTAAGTCCATATATTCTAGGTTGCACATTATTTATAAACGTGACAAAAATTTAAATCCTCTTGCCTTTTCTTTTTATTTCATTTTCTCTCAACTAACCGCTTCAAAACACTTACTAATGCACCCATAATTAACCTTTCTTGAATAACATTAGCACAAATAGTCACTGTTTAAGAAAATATGGATATTTTGGTTTTAAAAAGAATTATTGTTCATGAACTGTGCATAACATGAAATACAACAGATCACTATGCCTTGTGCAAAAATAGTGCTAATGATGTAATTTGTGCAACAATCGTGCCAACACGAAGTATAATGGATCACTATAATTGGTGCAAAAACAATGCTAAAAGTGTTATTTGTTGGACAATTGTGCAAACATAACATAAAATGCTCAACAACTAAAATAACTTTAATCTAGTTAAGATCTTATCAAACTTACGATGTAATTTAATTAGTTTTTATCTCTCAGATATGAATTTCTAGCCAAACTACGGTCAAAGTCCCTACGCGATGTACTTCAAGATTTACCATTGTGCAAGCCAAGTCGGTCATCTTCTTGGCTAGAAACCAGCATCAGCAGAAAGCCAAGAAGCAGAAGCCCGAAGCCATCATAGTAGCTCCAACTTCTACTTCTTATCCATTCTCAATTGTGGAGAATCAAAATCAGGTGGATGACCCTTTCAGTGCATCAACCACTTCCTTCCGTGGGGAGAGCTTACCCTTGACGCAGAATGGTGGGAGGAATAAGCCAGGTGATATCAACGTGTCGATGCAAGGTTAGATGTAGTACAAGAGAGCTGAATCAGTTACCCGTTTCGTGCTGTCGAACATACTTTTATGTGGACTTTCAAAATTTTATTATAAAAGTAAATATAAAATTTTGAAAGTATGAATTAAATGGAACTCAAATTTTTACAATTTTGAAAGAGTTATAATCATATTTTCAACATATACACCCACTTTGTATGAACCAACTATTCAATAACAATTAATGAATGACAAAAAACGCATACACATACCATCTTTCAGTTTGTCCAATTAAGGTTGAGACAATCACCGAACAAAAATTTCATTGAAAATACAATCCACCACAAAAATTTCTTACTATGAACAGGAAATTAAGTGCATGATTTCTGGGTGTCACGTTTTTTTACAATTGTGATAAAAGTTTGACCATTTTAGATTTTATTTTTCATTTTTTTATAACTCAGCTATAACAGCTCCACTGCAGTAACTACGAAGCCCCCACTGGATGTACCTCGAGCCCCACCATCGTGCAAGAAGGGTTAGCTTGCGGGTGTTCCCGGAGGTAACAACAAAACACCAATGATAGCTCATTTTGATCATTTCCCAACAAATGAGAGGGATCTTGAACGGATGAACCACGATCCAAATCTTAATTTTCCAATCACAATTAAAGCTAGATAGGTGCAGGATGAAGTGCCTCTTCTGTATTTTGAGGCCCAATGCACCCTAAGCGATCACAGACCTATCTGAGCACCTAAGTCAAATTGTTATGAATGTTATGGAAAGAAAATAAAAACTTAGAAAATCATAATTTTTAGAAAATCGTACTCTCAATTGGAGTGATTAAAGTGTTTTATATTTAAGTATTTTCTTTTCACTCGTGATTTTAGATCTAGCAAACTAAAATACTCTAAATTAATTTTATTTATATAAGTGTATATATTTTTTTTGAAAATATAAGAAATGTTAGATTAGTTTCATATATATAAAATTTACTAAGAAAAGGTTGTTAAATCCATATATTCTAGGTTGCTTATTATTTGTAAACGTGAAAAAATTTAAATCATCTAGCCTTTTCTTTTTATTTCATTTTCTCTCAACTAACCGCTACGAAACTCTTATTAATGCACACATAATTAACCTTTCAAGAATAGCATTACCACAAATAGTCTTTGTTTAAGAAAATATGGAGATTTTGGATCTAAAAAGAATTGTTGTTCATGGTGTATTTTCCACACTTTCTTCATTTAAATTGCGCATAACACGAACTACAACGGATCACGATGCTTCGTGTTAAAATAGTGCCAACGATGTAATTTGTGCATAAATGGTACCAACACGAAGTATAATGGATCACTATACTTCATGCAAAAACAGTGCTAAAAATGTTATTTGTGCGACAATTGTGCCAACATAACCTAAAATTTTCAGCAACTAAAATAACTTTAATATACTTAATATCTTATCAAACTAATCATGTAATTCACTTAATTTTTATCTTTCAGGTATAACTACCTAGCTACACTACTCTCAAAGTCCCTACCTGATGTACTTCAAGCTTTGCAATTGTGCAAGTCAAGTCTGTCAGTTTCTTGCCTGGACACCAGCATGAGCAGAAAGCATAGAAGCAGAAGCCCGAAGCCATCATAGAAGATCCATATAATACTTATCCGGTCTTGATTGTGGAGAATCACAATCACGTCGATGACCCCTTCGGTGCATCAACCACTTCCCTCCGTTGTGAGAGCTTGCC
The DNA here is from genome assembly GCA_032355605.1 of Rubia tinctorum. NCBI lineage: Eukaryota > Viridiplantae > Streptophyta > Magnoliopsida > Gentianales > Rubiaceae > Rubia > Rubia tinctorum. The sequence continues at coordinate 1,937 of JAULKM010101224.1, read as the reverse complement.
CTGGACGTAGAATGGGGTGAAGAATATGCCAGCTGATATCAATGTTTTGTTGCAGGGTTTGACGTAGTACAAGAGAGCTTGATCATTTACCTGTTTCGTGTTGTCGGACATTATTTTATGAGGTATTGCAACAATTTATTTAAAAGTAATTTGAAAATTGCAAAAGTATGAATTGAATGGAACTCAAATTCATATAATTTTGAAAGAGTTAAAATCGTATTTTAAATATATATACCCACTCGTTATGAACCAACTATTCAGTAAAAATTGATAGATTACCAAAACAGTATACACGTACCATCTTTTAGTTTGCCCAATTACGGTTGAGACAATCACCGCATATATTTTTCATTGAAAATATAATCCAGCAGACAAAATGATTACTATTCGCAGGCAATTAAGTGTATGATTTCTTGGTGTCTCGTTTTTTTGAAATTGTGATGAAAGTTTTACCATTTTAGACTTTTCTTTTCATTTTCTCATAACTCAGCTAGAACGGCTCAACTACACTTTCGAGGAAGCTCCCACTGGATGTAGCACGAGCCCGCTCCCGATGCACTCAAGGCGATCATAGACCGATCTAAGCACCGAGGTCCAATTGCTATGAATGTTTTGGCAAGAAAATAAATACTAAGAAAATCATATTTTTTAGAAAATCGTAATCTCCATTGGTGTGATTGAAGTGTTTAATATATTTGTATTTTCATTTATATCGTGAATTTAGATCTAGCAAACTAAAATACTATTAATCAATTTGAATTTATATTAGTGCAATTTTTTATTTCTTGAAAATATTATGAAATGTTAAATTACTTTCATGTACAAAAAATTTACTATCAAACAGTTGTTAAGTCCATATATTCTAGGTTGCACATTATTTGTTAACGTGGCAAAAATTTAAATCCTCTAGCCTTTTCTTTTTATTTCATTTTCTCTCAACTAACCGCTCCAAAAATCTTATTAATTCACCCATAATTAATCTTTCTTGAATAACATTAGCACAAATAGTCCATGTTTTAGAAAATATGGAGATTTTAGTTTTTAAAAGAATTGTTTTTCATGAACTGTGCATAACACGAAATACAACGGATCACTATGCTTTGTGCAAAAATATTGCGAAGGACGTTATTTGTGCAACAATCGTGACAACACGAAGTATAATGGATCACTATGCTTGGTGCAAAAACAATTCTGAAAGTGTTATTTGTGGGACAATTGTGCCAACATAACCTAAAATGCTCAACAACTAAAATAACTTTAATCTAGTTAAGATCTTATAAAACTTATTATGTAATTGAATTAGTTTTTATATCTCGGATATAACTTCCCAGACAAATTACTGTCAAAGTCCCCATTCAATGTACTTCAAGCTTTGCCATTGTGCAAGCAAAGTCAGTCAGCTTCTTGGCTGGAAACCAGCATGAGTAGAAAGCCAAGAAGCAGAAGCAGAAGCCGAAGCCCGAAGCCATCATAGGAGCTCCAACTTCTACTTCCTATCCGTTCTCAATTGTGGAGAATCACAATCACGTGGATGACCCCTTCAGTTCATCAACCACTTCCTTCCATGAAGAGAGCTTGCCCTTGACGCAAAATGGAGTGAGGAATAAGCCAGGTAATATCAATGTGTCGATGCACAGTTAGAGGTAGTATAAGATAGTTGAATCAGTTACCTGTTTCGTGTTGTCGTACATACTTTTATGTGGAATTACAACAATTTATTATATAAGTAAATAGAAAATTTCAAAAGTATGAATTAAATGGAACTCAAATTTATACAATTTTGAAAGAGTTATAATCGTATTTTCAACATACACACCCACTTTGTATGAACCAACTATTCAATAACAATTGATGAATGACCAAAAACGTATACACATACCATATTTTAGTTTGTCCAATTAAGGTTGAGACAATAACTGCATAGATTTTTCATTGAA
>JAULKM010101223.1:0-10240 GCA_032355605.1 Rubia tinctorum | reverse complement strand
CTAGACGTTTGTAGAGAAACCTTGTAAGTGTACCCTGCGGGCTAGACGCTTATAAGTCGAGTTGAGTGTATCCTGCGAACTAGACGTTGCAATTCGTTCATTTATTTGAGTTGGGCAAGATCCTCAAATAAATAAAGATTCAATTTTCCACAATCCAGAGTCTTCGCAAGGAGATTCATATCATAATGGCATTCACGTCACTGATGTTGGATATCACCGACATGTATGAATCAGATAAGAAAAATTATTTTTTGAATGGTTTGAAAAATTGGGTGAAAGACGAACTCACAAGGTAAGGAGTCCAAAGCCTGCCCCAAGTGGTTGCTGATGCTGAAAGATTGGAAGAGTTCAAAGCCCCACCATCTGGTTCTGTAGAGAAGAAAGGCAAGGACAAGAAGAGGGATTGGAAATCGAATAAATTCGATTCCAATGAGGAAGGAAATGAAAAAGGAGGTCTCCAGGGTGGAGAAAAACAAGAAAGATGGTGGTTCCCATAAGTGTGGAGGGCCACACTTCATGAGGGAATGCCCTCAGAAGCAAGGCAAAGTGAACGCCATGGTTGTTAGTTCGTTGGGAGATGCTAACGAAACCCCTACAAGGGTGAACCAGATTCAACTTTTAAGAACCATTGGTATGTATGACCCTTCCATCCCTTTAAATTCATTGATGTATATTAAGGGTGAAATAAATGGAAGTGTGTTCTATGATTGATACTGGTTCTACACATAGTTTTATGGTTGAAAGTTTAGCCTTAGACTCGAGCCTCCATGTTATGTATTATGATAGTGAAATTAAGATGGTTAATGCCACACCCAACAAAATGTTAGGTCGGATTATTGTTAAGTTATATTTAGGTGTATGGTCTGGCACTGTGAGCATAATTGTTAAATGCTTGGATGAATTTGAGATCATACCAGGGAAAGAATTTATGTGTATGATTAAGGCATATCACATTCCACCCTTGAGCAGATTTATGATTATGGACGAGGCATGTCTATCCCTTGTATCATGTTATTCAAAGGTTCAACTCCAATATGGAAGAAAGAACAAGTCTCCTAGGATGTTGATGGCACTTCAGTTGCAGTCGAGTTTGAAGAAACAAGAGGTTACTTTTCTGACAATTTTGGTGAAAATCAAGTCGGGCACGATCCAAAATGACCTATAGAAGGTTGTAAATTTACTTAATGAATATGCAGGCCTTATGCCTCTCGATCTACCAAATAAGCTTTCGCCAAGGAGAAAGATGGATTACCATATTGAATTGATTCCAAAAGCAAGAACTTCATCGCATGCCTCTTATAAGATGTCCCCTGCTGAACTGGTTGAGTTGCACAAGCAATTGTATGATTTTGGATGGAGGGTTGCTGAAAACATTCAAGGCTCTATATGGAGCACCAACCTTATTTTAGAAAAAATATATATACGGTCCCTTCGCTTTTGTGTTGATTACTGGGAGTAGAATAAGTTGACAGTGAAGAACAAGTACCCAGTTCCCAAGAATTTTGACCTTTTCAATTGGCTAGTGAAAGGTAAATCCTAAACTAAGATAAATCTATTGGAGGGATATTAGCAAGTCCACATAGCAGTTAACGATGAGCGTAATACTAACTTTGTGACTATACGAGTCTTATGAGTTCCTGGTTAAGCTATTAAGAGCGACGAATGAACCAATGGCCTTTTGTAACCTCGTGAATGATGTACTTTATAAATATCAAGACAAGTTTGTTGTGGTGCATATCATGATTTATTCCGAGTCGCTAGAGGATCACGTCAGGCACTTGAGATGTGTGTATAATAAACTTAGAAAACTTGAGTCGTTTGTCAAGAAGGAGAAGTGCGAGTTTTGCACTCGGGAGATCACTTTCCGTGGGCATGTCCTAAGCGGCGAGAAGATTATAATGGATGAGAAGAAAGTTGCAGTTTTGATTGAGTGATCGGCTTAACAAAGGTCCCAGAGTTGAGATCATTTCCGAGTTTCGAAAATAATATCAGAGATTCATAAAGGGCTACTCGAAGCTAGTAAGCCTCTAATAGAATTATTGAAGAAAGATGTTCCTTGGCATTTGAACGAAAGATGTGTTGCAGCCTTTGAGGTCTTGAAAGTTGTTGTTTACACTGAACCAGTGTTGAACTTGTCGGATTTCAATTAGCCATTTGAAGTGTATATAGATGCATCTGATTATGCCATTAACGGAGTTTTGGTTCAAGATGGTTACTTGATTACTTATGAAAGCAAGATGTTAAAGGATAATGAGTCAAGATACATCACTCATGAGAAGGAAATGATGGAAGTGGTGTATTGCCATGAGATTTGGAAGTACTACTGATTGGGAACACAATTCACGGTTATCCTGATTATGTGGCCAACACTTACTCAAGACCCGAAAGAAGTTTGACTCATAAACATGCCAGATGTCCGGATATTTTGGCTGGTATCTGTCAGAATAAATAATTTAGATGATTAGATTAGATTTTATCTTGTTGATTAGTTTAGAGTTATATTAAAACTAGTCTACCTTTATGCTTTGTACTCTCTATTTTTTTCTTCATGATCAATAATAATTATCATGGGAAATTATTCTTTCATGGTATCAGAGCAAGTTCTGATCCTAAATATAAATCCCTAATTTTTTTAGAATTTTTTTTTGGCCGCCTCCCTCCCTCTCCTTTTCGGACCAAATCACCACTGGTATCCGGCTAACTTTCGGCCATATTCCAACAACCTTTTCTCCCTACTTTCCAACATCTTTTCAACGGCTTCACCGGTCTATAGCTTTTTTCTTCACCTCAGACGTTCTCAACATATCGACATTCCCGATCCATCGGCGGTTTACTCATCGGCGTTCTCGGTCTTCGGCGAGCCTCAATCAGCATTCTATGCAACATATTTCATCATCAGCGGCCTCAACAAACTTCTTCTTTGTCATCCCGGACCTCACCATCATCGGGCTTCATCACTGGGGACTTCTTCTTCTCCACCGGTGTCTTCTCCGTTTCAGACCTAGCGGCAGTAATCAGGGTTTTCCCTTCAGTTCGTGTTATACACGTCCCCATTGGTGAAGAAGGCGCGTATATTTCACGATCCGGGCTGACACGACCATCGAATGTTGACCCACGATTGAAAGTAATATGGTTCCATTAGCAGGACAATTCCATCTCCCACGAGACCATCCTATAGTGAAATCAAGGGAAAGCTATAAATAGTAGATATATTGAATAAGAGTTTTTTGAATTTGGGGGTAAAAGTATAATTATTTTTTATTCAAGGTCAAGTCTAAAAATGGTGCTGAAATTCAAGTACCAAAATTGCAAATAGTCAATCGAGTTTTGGGTCCATATATATCTCTCGGGTCAAAATAAGGTTTTGGATTGAATTCAGTCGTGTCAGGTTCAAGTTAAGGTCAATATCTCTCAAGTCAAAATTATGTTCGGGTTGGTCGTGTCGGCCCGGATCAGGTCAGAAATTTGGGCCAAGGATTGACAACTCTACATATAAACCTTCAATTTTGGGGGTCAATGAAAATGACAACCCAGTAGTTATATGTTTTTGAACCAATTAATGCAATCCAAAAATTGATTTTGATTCCATAACTTATGGAAAGACTGTCTTTCAAGAGACGAACTTATTAAATTAACAAACAAGTTTAAGTGTTCTTATTTTAAAGACAAAAATAAAAGGTTGTCCTTCCATATACTTATGGAAACAAGATGTTGAATTAGAATTATGTAAAGGTAAAATATTTTAGTTGCAATATTAATTTTTTTATATAACGTGTTGTAGTTATGAGTTTATGACTCGGTTGATGCAACCAGCAAATTTTATCCTGATTTCTTCTAATTTGCAATTTAAACCTTGATTTTTCCATAATTTATGGAAATACCGTCTTTCAAAAGACTGACTCTATTATTGAATAGAAAATCAATTGAATTTAAAAATAATATTAAAAATAAATTTTAATTCTCTTTTGATAAAAGTAGGGGAAAAGTGCATAAATGACCATATTAAATTGAGAAAGTGCATATATAATTCTGTAAAATGTGGAAGTGCGAAACTAACCATGAATATGTTTTTGTAAAATTGTAAAATTATACCCATTTTGCTCAATTCTGGCTTTAACTCAAAAAGTCAGACATTTACCAAATATGAAAAGACAAAAATACCCCTAAGTTTAAAACTCAAAATTTATAGACTATTTTACCCCCTACACTTTTTTTTTCTTATAACACACCTTCGACGCTGCTCTGCCAACTGGCCAAACCTCCGCCGCTGCTCTGCCGACTGCCCGAACCTTCTCCGCTCTGCTGTCGGACCTCCGTTCACCAACAGTCGCTGATATGCAGCCAAACCGCCGCATCGCTTGCACCCACCACTACCATCTCTGCCGCTCAAAACCACCAGCTCCTCCACCAGAAACCCAGCCCCGCCGCCAATTTCCTCTTCTTAGAAATCCTAGCCCCGCAGAGCCCAGAAACCCTAGCCACCACATCTCCGCCGCCCAGAAACCCTAACCACCACCTCTCTGCCTCCCAGAAACCCAAGCCACCACCTCTCCCCCATCACCACCTCCCTAACCCTGCCACAACCTAGCTTGCCGCTTCAAATCAGAGAGGGTACAGATCTCACTCACCCTCTCCGCCTACTGCCACCAGCGACAAAGGCATCAAGAGCCGGTTTCGAGCTAGACGACGAGGAGTAGGGCGGCGATATAGAGATGAGATCCCATTATTTTATTGTTGGGCAGCGGTGGTTGGTATTTGCTGGGACGAGCAATTATTTGGTATTGTTGGGACAGGGAGTAGGGCGGCGATTTAAGGGTACTGATGAGGATGGCGATCTAAGGGTGAGGAAGGGCGTGAGTGTACTGCTGAGAGTGAGGGCCGTTGAGGGTTATTAATTTATTAATTTATTGATTTTGTTTTTAAAAATTTCTTAAGTCAGGGGTATAATGGTCATTTCACATATTTCTAGTAAATTTGACAGTTGACATTCTGATTGTAAAACTATGAGAAAGAATATTTTGATTGTGGAAAGTGTTGATGCGAAGCAGTTAAAATAGAATTGCTATAATGAGTAATAGGAAGAGATGTACCATCACCGACGGTGATGCCATCATTACCATTGTACTGGTTTTGGACAGTGAGATTCCCCAAGTCAGCAGTCACATGATGAGTGGCGCCCGAGTCAATGTACCATGGATCAACAATGTCAGACGGACTTGAAGCCGAGGCAAAGAATGCTGATTTTCCACCATTTACACCTTTGAAGCGAGCAATAGTTTTGGGATTTGTGGCAGGAAAACGTTTTAGATCAAATCGCCCAAAGCAATTTTTAGCATCATGGCCAGTCTGCTCACAGATGCCGCAGGGTGGCCGTTGACCGGTGGCAGCGGCTTTGACCGGCAAGACGCTGCCCGGAAAGCCGCGTTGACCGATGGCGATTGGAAGGTCGAGACCTCCTATTCCTGCCGAGCTTCTCCCTAGAGCAAAATCCCTAAAAGTTCATCTGATGAGAGTGGCTCCGGGCTAATCGAAATTGCCGAACGAAGTGCGGAATATTGGCTGCCCAAGCCATACAGAAGATATCCCACAAATCCTAAACCCTAAACAATGATGAGGCAATCAGAAAGAGCATCAACAATTTCACGTTTCTGATCAAAGTAATCCATGATCGATAGAGATCCTTTGGTCATTGACTAAAGTTTTTGGCGGAGATGCATCTCACGCGCCCCCGTGTGAGCGGCGAAGGTGCGGCCGAGAATAACCCAGGCCTCGACGGTTGAAGAAGCACGCGCCACCATCCCAAGCATTTGCGAGGACAACGTCGACCGAATCCAAAGCAAGACGAGGCGGTCCTTCTTGATCCATGCGGTGTGGGCGGGATTGGGCTCAATGCGTGAGGCGGTAGCCTGGTTGGACTCGGTCGCCGGTGCCGCCTGAGTTGTGACAGTAGCGGACGGTGGCTGAGCATCGGTGAGAAAAGAGGCGAGGCCATAGGCTTCAAGAGCCGATGTGATGGTACTACGCCAGAGAGAGAAATTGTTTCGATCCAATTTAATGGATAAGTTTGGAAAGTGAAAGTTAAAGTTTTGTGAATCAGAGGTAGCCACAATCAATGCATCAGAGGCCATAGAATCGATTTTAGGCTGATACCATGTAAAACTATGAGAAAGAATATTTTGATTGTGGAAAGTGTTAATTTCTTCCATTGATGAATGTAGGTATTTAAGGTTACAATATCTAACTAATTCTCACCTAACGCGGGATACATTTTAACAAATCTATTTAGAATCTTTGACTAGCAACAACATTCTAACTATGGTAAATGTACATGTGGAATGATAAAATGTATATACGGTTAACATAGAATATTTACAAAAGATGTCAAATTACACGGTGTGTGACCATCAATTCAACTAAGTTTACCCTCGTTTGACGGGTCTTGGGTTTCATACCCAACTTGTTTACTACTTGCCTCTAAAGGCAAAACCCGCAGGTAGAAAATTCTCATATTTCCCACCTAGACCTGGCTGTTTTCTAAAGAAATGCCTTCCTTTAATTATTATTATTATTATTATTATTATTATTAACACTTAAAGAAATGCTTTAAGTTATGTTTGGGCTGAGGCTACCTTTTCCATAATATTTTTTAGTTCATAAGTCCAAATTGGAAATGGTATGGGATCTCTGTTGAATGAAATCATCCATTAAAAATGTTCAGAGCATTTACAATCATATCTCGTTGAGTATACTTTCTTAAGAATGATTTTTTACCGTTCTTTAATAAAGAGTAGTTATTTATTTGAGAAGTTTTTTTCTCTCTCAACAAGATAACTAATAAAACGTAGGTCTCATGAAATCAGAAGAAAAAATTTGTGTGGGGGACTGTATGTGGGAAGGTGAGAGTCCAGTTAAATTTTTTTTCTGCTCATGAAACATCTTAAAAGTGTATCCAGCGTTACAAGTTTATTTTAAGTTACAAATTATTTAAAATAATGATGTAGTAGTTTTTATAAACCACTTCTTAATCCTTACATTCTTGATCCCCTTCCATGGTAGACATGAAGTGTAGAATATCATGGGCTTTTGAGGTATGGGCCTATGGCCACTCACCATCCATTCATCATTTTGAGGTGAGCTTCATAGTTCCAGCTTCTGTTTACTCCAAATCGCTCACCATGCTGCGTGTTGTTGCAGACTCAATCCGTGAGCTGGTTTTTTTAAGCTTTTTTTTTTTATTAATATGAACTAAATTGATCTAAAATAGAACTGAAAATGATTATTTTATTAATATGAAGTGGTCAGGGCAGTGTATCCGACCAGGTATAATCCGAATTCAACATCCTCCTTCCTCAGAGTTACATTATTATGGCTTTAAAGTCTCCACTATGCACCTTAGGTGTGGAGCATGAGAGGCTCAACCCACGTTAAATGCCACTGTCTAAGTCACCAGGAAGTCACATCCCTTACGTGAGACAATATCATGAATAAAATTGTTTGTCAAGAAAATAACTTATAAAGTTGGATTATAATTATTTACGTTTCGTAATACCTTTTATTTTTTTTCTTCAAATTTATGAAAATATCATTGCAATAAATGAAAAAAATATATGTGAAATCATCTCATTATATTATAAAATGATTTCATTTAACGGTTAGACAATGTAAAATAAAACTTTATAAAAATAATAGGTCGGAACTAAATTAAATAGTAGCAATATTTTACTAAACTAAATTAAATTGTCAAAAAAATGAAGGAAAAAAACATATTCCAAATTACTTTTCTCTTTAGTTTGTCCGACTCGAACCAAAATTGCTTAGTTATACTAATTGCTAATTTGGTAGGTTTTATTGTTTTTTATCTTCTTTTAGTGTGTCTCTCCTACCTAATTTATGATTATTTACATTACTTTCTCTTAATCTATTCACTTTCCAATTTGTCTTATGCTATTTTTCAACCACTAACATTACTTCAATATATTTTACTAACTTTATAAGTATCTCATCCGATATCAACTAAACAATTTTGAGTGAACTGATATAGTACTCCCTCCGTTCTTTTATGTTTAACCAACTTAATTTTTTCAATGAGTCCGTCTCTTGAAAGACGGTCTTTCCATAAGTCATTGAAATACCAATGTTTAAAGTGTAAATTAGAATAAATGAAGATAAAATTTCGGGTTGCATGAACCTAGTTATAAAATTTATAACTAGTACACGTTGCATAATAAAACTTTAATATTGCAATAAAGACCTTTTACCTTTTATTATTCTAATTAAACCCCGTCTTTCCATAAGTTTATGGAAATACCGTCTTTCCCAAGACTTTGCCTAAATTTACAATGAATAAAAAAACGAATGAAACTGAGTTTAAAAAGAAAAAAATAGAATCAGTGAATAAAATTCAAGGAATTTTACTATAGAGAGAAATACATTAATAAAGAAAAAACATGTCAGATATAGTGCAACAAATAGTTACGCACTTGCTTATGCCCCATAATTTTTCCCTTGTTGGGTCACACCACAAACAAATTTTCATCTTTCACCTTCTATATATGTTCGGCCATAAGTAAAATAGTAGTTGATGTCTCCCTCAAGCCTTTGAATTCAATTTAGTGGCCGTTGGTTCAAACGGGGAAGGGGAAAGGGAAAGGAATCGGGAAAGGATAATAAAAGGAGTGAATGATCAAAAATTTTAAAATCAATTTGGTTCAATTGTGGAAAGAGAATCAATTATTTCTCAATACCTTGTTATTGTTTGGTTCGCACTAGAGAAACAAATATTAAATTCTAACATTATTTAAAAAATATCATACATAAGTATAAATTATTTCACATCATCAAATCTGCTAAAAAATATAAAAGTATTTCATGAATTATTGTCATATATAATTTATATAAAAAATATTTAATATAAAATATGCAGTTCATCATCTTTAATTTATTAATAAGTTGTATGTGATTTAAAAAAAATATGTTAATCTATTTATAATTTGTCATTAATATTTTAGTTACATATTGTCATCTTTACATATTTTATTATTTCATATCACATGTGACAAATTGATTTAAAATTTTGCAGTTCATTTTATATAAAAATGTGTTGATAATGATGTTAAAAAAATCACATGCGTAAATCCTTTAAGAATGGACATTTAGAGGATATTATTTTAAAAAATATAAAATCGATGCAAATCCAAAATATTACATAATGTATTATATCCATCAACACATAGATATTTTTCTAATAATAATTATATTTTAAAAGTGAAATATTGACTATTCAACACCGAGAACCATATTACACATATATATCACCACCTCCATCAAAAACATTAGGACCAAATCAAAACTTAACATAATACCTTTTCATTTGGGTAGGACAGCGGTAAAATATTCAATTTATTTGGATAATATTTATGAAATATTATTATTTTATGAAAATAATATAAATATTATTAATATTCCACCCATGTACAATTCGAAAAGTAAAATTATAATATTATTTTTAAGTATGAAATTAATATTTTGTCTTAAATTTAGTTATGTTAAAGTTAACATTACTATTTAATATAATAATATTTATATTTTATAATTATTAAATAATAGTATTTATATAAAAATAATATATTTATTATAAAATAAAATAACTATTATTCATTGTATAAAGTTAAATTAATTTTTACTTAAAAAGAGCTCATGTAAAAATTATAGTTTCATTTAAATTCGACCCGATATATAAAATACAAAAAATAAATTATAATATTTTAATTGAAAACATTTCATAATTGTTTAATTTTGATAATAAATATAAATTATAAAAAAAATTGGAGTTGAGAACAAAGAGTAAAATGGAACACTAGTGGAAGGCTACAGAGAGTAAGGAAAAGAAATCTTTGTCCCAAGGTAAGGCGGGGGATCACGGGAATCTCAGTTCCAGGGTAAGACCAGGAATCACGATATCCCCAATTGAAAAAATTGTAAAATTAGAATTGGAGAAAGAAAATGAAAAAAAAACCCTAATCTAACACTAAGGCTCTGTCCACTTCAGTTTATTTCATCTCCAATAATCTCAATAAACTTTTTTCAGTTCTTCTCAACTCATTCAACTCCAATAATCTCATCTCATATAATCTCAACTCCAATAAACTCATCTCAACTCCAAGAAACTCATTCAGCTCCAATAAACTCATCTCAACTCCAATAAACTCATTCAGCTACTTATATCATGATTTGTTTCACA
>JAULKM010101222.1:0-10240 GCA_032355605.1 Rubia tinctorum | reverse complement strand
CATCAGCTTGAAAGGCAAAGCTCCTAGCAATGTCTTTGCTGATTGAGTTCCTAATCCACGAAACAATTGTGGAATTAACCTTGATCCAGATCTGCAGCAATGGAGAATTTGCAGGAGGTTTCTGCACTTCTCCATTGATGAACTGCAGTTTTCCTCTTGCAGATAGAGCTGTGATCATAGTTTCTTTCCAGATCACATAGTTCCTTTCCGTGAGAAGATCTGACACAATTACAAGACTCGCATGACCAGAAGCTGTGAGAAGCAATGGATCATCCGGTGTGATTCTCACAAAATCTTCAGGATCAGTAGCAGCATTGGTGTTATTTCCATTCACTGATCCAGTGCTCATGTTTGATCAGTTGAATAAAAAATAAAGTAATCGTTTAAGCTGAATTCGGATCTATAGCCTGTAGCTCTGATACCATGAAGAAAAATAGCAAATAAACAAGATCAAGCTCAAAATTGAGCTTCAGAAAACTGCTTGAAGAAATGGAAACTGAGGGAAATTTTTTCTAAATATTGATTAACTTAACTTCAACACATTAAGTTCTCCCACTATATATACACAGATCAAGCTTTAACTAACTATCAATATCAACTAACTATCAAACTAACTATGAAACTAATCAGGAGAAACAGATTTCAGTTGAGCAAAACCATCAAGAAAACGGTTGGAGCTTCAACCATTTTTCCCGCCAAACTGATCATTCCTGATGTTTTGCTGCTGGTTGCTGCTGTGTTTCTCATATTCCTTCAAATCCTCCTCTAGCCATGGTCTTGAACTTGAGGTTTTTGTGGTTTAGGGGATTTGGAGGGGTTGCGAGTTCATAATGGTAGGTTAGAGTTAGGAGAATTAGGGAAAATTGATGAAAATGACCCTAGGCTATTTTTTACTAGTTCAACTAGGTTCCGAGTTTGTAACCAGTAATTTGGCTCTTCGTATGTTAGATGAAAAAAGCTTCAAAGTTTGGAAGAAATTAATTTCAAATATTATTGCTCGTTTTGTCAAACCGGAGAGAGGACGAAAACAGGAGCAGAACTTGGAATTAGAGTTTCTGAACTCAAAACTCTTTGGGACAATGAGGTTAATTTGACCCAACAGTATTTCTAGTTCATAAAGTTGTCCATCCATAAATCATGAAAAAATACAATATTTCAAGCTCGGAAGCTTCTCCACTCTTGTCATCATTTTGCCAAAATGTACCTAGTTCATTTGACCATAATCATTAAAAGAAAGAGAATCTTATCCAATATAATTGTCAATCACATCAAAGCATAATCCAAACATTTCATTAATTCTAAGAAAACATCAATTTCGAAATCCAAATAAATCCAGCTATATCTTAATACAAACATTTAATTCAACTATCAAACATTAAACTCAATCCTATTAAACCTCTTCAAACATTCGGTCAATATCTGAGTCTTCCCTTTCATCTTGGCCTCCAACAGTTTGGTCTCTATCATCACCGACACCTCCATCGTCCCCGCCCTCATCCCCATCATCATCACCATCATCATCGCTATCTGAGAAGCCCGACTTGAGGTTAGATGGTTTTTTTTTATCTTCGCTCAATTCTAGATGAAAGCCTTGGGATTCCATAAATGCCACATGCTGTGAATGTGCTCGGGTGAACATCTCGTGAATCTCGATCCTGTCCAAATGAATACAGTCGAAATACTTGCTAAGCCTAGCCTTCCAACCGGCCCGGCATCCTACCAATTAAATGTAACCAACATAAATGAATTCAATATTTTACATCAATAAACAAAAAAAGTAGTGAAATAAAATATCATTGTATATATTCAAGGGAGTTCGATGCCTAGACTTTATCAAAGGCCGCGCCGCGTGCCCTCTTTGCACTATTTGCTTCTTAACCGAGTTGTGGCATGTACTCCCACTTTTTGTCAAAGCCGAGTCTTGGTTGTTTGTGCTGGAACCATCTCTTATCATAATACTCTAGGTTAAGAGAGACCTATCATGTGGCTACACTCCGGCCTTCATGCCGAAAAACCCTAGCCAAAGGTTTCCCCTCATTAAGGACCCCTAACATGAACTTTACTACACAACTAGCCAATTAGAGTTAAAGTCTAAGGATAGGAATGGTACTCTTAGGGTAGTATGAATGCACTCACCTCCGCGATACTCTCGAACCTACAATAGCCCTAATCTAACAATCCTAAGATAGTAATTAAGCTTAGCATAAGAGTATATTGCGCATGAATCTACGGATGCATCATAGAACATACATGGCATAAATCTCACAAGCCTATAAAGCATAAATCAAGCACAACAATTCATGGGATATAAAGATAGGGAAATATAATAATATCACAAAGTTAACATCAAGTCATGAATACAAATATTTATCAAAAGAAATAAACTACTCTGGAGACATTGTAATCCGCCTCTCTTCGGGTTCGTCAATTAAGGTAACTAGAGGAGAGGGAATCAAAGATAAGAGATATTTGTATTATTTCTCCTCTTCTTACTACTAAGCTACCTAAAGGGTAGATAGTGGCAAGACCTGGGTTGTCCACAAAGACGCTAGAAATCTAAAAGTTAACCACACACAGCCATGACTAGGTCGTCAATCCGATCATGTGTAGGAATAGCTAATATTGCAAGATAGGTTTTGGGGAGGATTTTTATCTAACAAATACCAACATGCAAAAGCATAAGATAGAGTAAAACTATAAATCGCTAGCACTTGGAGAATATTTTCCTAACATGATCGGTAATATGGTTTGATCCTAGATTCAATCACATTCAAGACATATAAACCTAACCAGATACTTATGCCACATAGTGTGATTAATGGTCAGCACTACCCCCTATCTTTCACATAAGGGTGTGCATGTTTTCTTCCATTAGAAGTGAAACAATTTCCCTGCTATTATGCAATTCTAATTTTTTCCCCGTGTTATTACGTCGCAAGCACTACACTATGAATGCTTCATCCTAGGCCTACAGATTCAAAGAGATATGCACCTTATCACTGACTCTAAGGTTTAGAATCACACTAACCCTAGTTTTCTACTAACACTATATCTATTTGTAACCCTTCGATCCAATTTTCCAGCTAAGAGTGGTGTACGGTCATCATACCACTACCCCTATTACATATAGGTTTCACTCTCCGGGGGACATCAATAATTGTGCCAACATGAAAGTAGGCTACGGTTTTTTCCAATCTTAGTGTAAAAATCATACGATTGACAAGAATGTGAAGAAAAAATCAATATAATATTCATAAGCATAATAAGAAAGGTAGATCTATAGAATCTCCAGAGACAAATACCAAGTCATAAATACAAATATAAACCCTAAGCTAAATCTCTACTCCATAAGAATTGAACCCAAGTATTTCATTGGATTCAATGCCATTATGTAAAAACAAGGAGAAAATAAGGGTTAATCCATTTCTCTCTCACCTACTCTTTTGAGAATGAAAATAAAATGAACCAAACTTAAACCCTAGTAGACATAGGATTCTATAAAAAGTAGTAGGGAATTGGGCCTTGAAAAAGACCCAAAATGAGGCCAAAAACCTAAGAGCCAAAATTGACACTGGCCGTGCTGGCTCGGTCTGGCACATGACGCCGACCGATGCTTGTCTTCGGCAGTTCAGAGCATGCGGCTACATTGTTCAGCATGGGCTATCTGCTGAGAGTACTTAATCTATTAGTTGAATTGTGTGGGCCATGTAAATCTTCACAGTCATTGTCCTGGTGTATGATTTTCTCTGCTGAATGGCGTGGGTCATGTAACTCATTGCGGGCCATCTGCTGGGAGTTATTTTTGGAGCAAAATGATGGTGCGGTAGTGTCAATATTTGCACCTTGTATGCTAGTATTCAAATATTGGAAATGAATCGACGCGGTCCGTGTTAAAGGGCATGGCCAGTGTATATACTTAGCCGCACAGAGCTTCGGGCTAACACGGACTATATTAGAACAAGTGGCTCGTCCTGAGGGTCTGTGCCATGGCCGTGCTGAGGGATCTCTTGTACGGCCTATATTTTGTAGCACGGCCTTTCCAACCCATGAAAAGTTGAACTTCGCCTCTCTTCTTTTTCTGGCTTGATTCCATCTATTACAACGTTTTAACTCGTGGCCTTCTGTATTCTGCCATCCTTGAAAATAACCTTCTAATATCTACCACCACCCTTGAAAATAGCCTTTTACAAAATTATACCAATGTGTTCACGAGAAACCTACTGGTGAATTCACAAAAGAAGGTGCTCATGAGGACAAAGTGTTCTTTAGATCCAATTAAGTCTAGAAAACTTAGGATTTAGATAAGTGACGTGCACCATTATGCATGTGTTAACCAATGCATGTATCACACTTATTATCATATTTTGTTTGGTTTATTGCTAGTTTTAGTTAGGTTTACACGACAAAGGGTTTAGATGACCATCATTGGTTTTATTGTCTAAATCTTGAGTTATGTAGATTTAATTGAATCTAATGGACACTTTGTATTCATGAGTACCTATATTTTCCTTTGTGAGATTACTATTAGGTTGTTCATGAGTATTTTGACATCATTTTGTAGAAGGTCATCTGCAAGGCTGGTAGAAAATATTTGAAGGCCATTCACAAGAATGGTAGAAGATATTGAAGCCCATTGGCAAGGATGGTAGTTGATAGAAGGCCATGGGCTAAAATTTATGGTAGCATATGGAATTGAGCCAGGAAAGGTAGAGTCAAAGTTCAAAGGCTAAAAATGAAAGGTGGCGTCAACCAGTTGAACCAACCGGCTTGCTGACCGGTCATCACGAGGCACCTGCAAGAGACCAAGACACCAAGACACCCAGTACGGCCCGTGACACATGTGGCTAGAAGAGCCTGTGCCAGCCAACACAGGCCATGTCACACCCCCTTGGCAAGAACCGTCCCGTACCAGCCAACTCATACCTTCCAAATCATTCCGTGGCATGTAATAATTCCTTCTAACCGATAAGCCAAGCTAAACGAGACGAGGCATCTAATTAGAAGTTCAAACTGGGGTACCAGTCGACTGCCTATTTCACGCCATATGACCAATGCCAGCATAAGCTGACACAGGCCATGCCAAACCATATGGCACATGCCAGCATGAGCCAACATAGGTCGTGTCGTGGCGTGCGGCTCGTGCCGGCACGAATGTTCTGGCAGTCATTGTTTGTGCTCTTTTCTGCTGGTCTTGCCATTGCGGCTGCAAGGATTTTAGCCTATTTTGGACCTTTTTCAAGCCTAATGCTCTACTACTATATATAGACATATGTACATTAGGGTTTAAGTTTATGCTCATTTTTAGACTTCGAGAGTAGGGTAGAGAGGGAATAAAGCTATTCCTCCTCTCTAGAATCTTTCCTCTTATTCTATTTATTTTTCTTTTGCGTAAAGGCGTTGAATCCAATGAAATACTTGGGTTCAATTCTTAGTGAGTAGTTAATTAACTTGGGGTTTGTATTTGTATTCATGAATTAATGCTTTTTGTAAGATTCCTTATATCTACATATTTCCATGTGTTAGTGATTATTATGTTGGCTTGTTCTTTATGTTCTCTTTAATTCCATGATTGTCACACTAAGACTGGCACACACCATTGTCTACTTTGTTGTTAGCACATTTATTGATATCTCCTGGGGAGGGAAACCTAGATATGCTTGGGTAACGATAGTCCGGAACCGTATGGGTGTGTGCATGTGGGTTGCTGATTCCACGTCACAAACGACCACACACTTGTGTTTTCCAGAGAATTGGCCTAAAGGGTTACAGATATAGATAACTATAGTAGAAAAAAAGGGTTAGCAATTTTGTAACCCTAGAGCCATCGATAAGGTGCTTCATGAAGTATCCATTTCATATGGTTATTTTGGGACTTTTTGGATTCACTCTTGTACACTTTTGAGCTCTAGATGTGGCATTTTCCTTGAAATTATCTAAGATGAGTTAAGAGCGACTTTGAACTTTTATTACTTTTCTACGGGATTTTGTGTGACAAGACAAATGTTGGAAGACTTCGAAGACTATATTTGAAGATTTGAACACCTTTTTTTTAAGCTTTGAAGACTAGAGGGTTTAAATAAAATGGATGTGAAGAGGAGGACTTGAGACAAGAAGTAGAAAGAAATCAAGATGCTAAATTTAGTCTCGATCGTGACTCGCAAGGAATGTGTCGCGATTCTCGACGGACGGGTGGCCAAAAAATCTTTCCTTCCTTTTGTACTATAAATAGAAAACCTTAACCTCCGTCTTCACACTTTTTATTCCTCTTACAAAATTCTGGGCTTAAAATCCTAGTTTTCTTCTTCTTCTTTTCGTAGTTTTTGTAGGTCAGTTACGTATTGTCATTATCTAGGTTAGTAATCTCCTTGGGAGAAATTGATTAATGCTTCCATGGCCATGTCTTGAGAACTATATAGGAGCTATTTAATGCTTTGCTATTTTGTATTTATCGTTATTTGAATGTTTGTTGTTGAATGCATCAATGATGTTGGAAGTTTGAGTATATGAAATGCTTGTATGATTGCTTGTTAGGGTTAGGAGAAAGTAGCTAATTTTCCTCTCTTTTAATATGGAATCCAAGAGCATGAATTAGAGCTTCTAATACAATTGATTATTTGATAAATGCTAGATGAATGTGATAATGTTGATTTTTTTTCATGTTTTTTTTGGGTAGAAAGTAGGAGAAGTTTATGAACGCTGAATGTTCTTGACTAATCTTGTGTAAATTTATGAATTGATTTAATGCTTAGACACGGTGTAGTGTTTAAAACTGTTACCAAGCTTGTTTATTCCTTGTACTTAATGCCATTAATGAGATACTTTTAGATGTTGATCGACTAAAGGAGTCATTAGTGAGCTTTAGCAAGAGGTGTTGAATTCACTCTTGTAAACTACTATCAAAGAAATTGATTAGAGGTTAGGGGTAGTTTATAGGGGTGATGGTAGTATGTTCATTAAATTCCATGATTGTGCCACCAAGGGTATATTTTAATGTTCATTTTTCATTGTGAGTGCTCTCCTATTTCCTTCTCTTAACATATGTTCTATGATTGTGTATATGCATTGAGGACAATGCAAGCTTTAAGTTTGGGGGAAGGGATTAGATAACACTTATGATTCTTAGTTGTTTCTATGTAGCTAATAGCTCATTTAAAGAGAATTTTGAAAATTTTGATAAAAATGAAAAAAATATATACCCGACTAAGTCGAAAACCTGAAAGAGCAATTTAGACAAAAATGGGAAAAACCCGTCTAGGTTGAAAGACCTAGGCAAAAATTGAGAGACATGGTCTGGCTAGGCTGAAAAACCTAGGTAAAAAGTGGTGAGCTCAACATGTATGAATGCTAGGATGAAAACCCAAAAGGGCTCCAAGGAAAAATGAGAGAAATTGTGAGAAAATGGAAACTTCAAATTGAAACATCTCTTGGATTGTCATTGGTGGCTTCTTTCGGAGGAGTAGGGCTGGCTTCACATTGGTGAGAGTTGTGAGATTATACATTTTTTGGGGGAACTAGGGTAGCTTAGGAATAAATTTGAATGTATTGGTTAATTTATCTTTGCATGCTACATTCCTCTAGAATCTTTTCTTGTTTTGTTTACTCAAGGACAAGAAAGGTTAAGTGTGAGGGGATTGATGTGCACCTTATTGTATGCGTTAATGATTGCATTTGACAAGTTTGTTATTTTGTTTGGTTAATTGCTAGCATTAGTTAAGTTTATATTACAAAGAGTTTGGATGACCTTTGTTGGTTTTCTTATCTAAATCCCGACTTTTGTAGACTTAATTAGATCTAATGGACACTTTGTGTTCACGATAATCTAGATCTTCTTTATGAGCTTATTATAAGGTTGGTCGTGAACACTTTGGCGTAGTTTGTAGAAGGTCATTAGCAAGGGTGGTAGTAGATTGTAGAAGTCCATTCACAAGGATGGTAGAAGACTAAAGGCCACGAGTAAAAATGTGGTAGAAAATAGAAGAGTCAAAGAAGGATGACAAAGAAGCGAGTAAATTGTAACCCGAGAGTTGTACAAAATTTTGATAATGATTCAAGAAGAATTAGCATCTATGGGTTGTATCATTGGATTTTTTTTCTCGAGCACTAAAAAATATACTACAAGAAATCTCAAATCGGATCAACGATTTATCCGTAGTGGTGCAAACAAATTTTGAAAGGAGAAGGGCTGGCTAGCCTTGTTCCAGGGACCTCTAGAACGAGGCAAGCCTTATGTAAAACCCCTCTAGCACGAGCCGTTCCCCCATCAAGAGCTGTTTGGGCCAGCACAACTGTGTCATAGGCTCTTGGCACAAGCCATTTGGTGCAACACGGCCCGTGTCCCCCCAATCTTTTGTGAGGCTAAGTATGGACACAGACTGTGCCATTTTACATGATCGGTATCATTTGAACTCTAAAATGTGAAGAACAACCCATAGGATGTGAAGAACGACACATGCGGCCACCGTTTTTCTCAGAAAAGGATTCCTAGCGGACGGACCACAAGAACTCAAATGGTATGCGTCGTCTAACTGATCAAGGAGTGATTCCAACCGAAGATCTGTGCCAAACGATAAGGGGCACATGATTTAGAGGTTCAAAATGGAGAATCAACTGACACATCCCGTGTCAGCACAAAGCTACATGGACCATGCCAGGGCATGTGGCCCGTATCAGCACGAGGCTAACCGGCTGGCACGGCCCGTGCTATTTTGCACACCCCATGCTCCTTACGGCTGCTAGGGTTTTTTT
Organism: Rubia tinctorum; assembly: GCA_032355605.1. Taxonomy (NCBI): domain Eukaryota; kingdom Viridiplantae; phylum Streptophyta; class Magnoliopsida; order Gentianales; family Rubiaceae; genus Rubia; species Rubia tinctorum. The sequence goes on along the minus strand of JAULKM010101222.1, from coordinate 1,495 downwards.
GGCCTATATTAGGCCTTGAAAAAATTTCAATTCCCTGCCACTATATATACGAGTCTTAAGCTTTCTAGGGTTCAACAAGTAGGCATAATGTAGCTTTTATTTTCCAAGTAGGTAGAGAGGGAGAAGAGAATTTTTTTCTCTCTCTCTCTAGAGTTTTGCTTCTCTATTCCTTTTTTCCCTTCTCCTTTCTTCCCCTTTCTCTCATATTTTCCTAGATCCATGGAAGTTAAATCAATATTTTCCATGGATATGTTTTTTGGGACTAGTTAATTAAGTTTGGGTTTGCATTTGTATTCATGATTTGGTGTTTCTTCTGTGAGATTTGTGAGATTCCTTAGATCCACCTATTTCTATGTGTTTATTATTATTTTGTTGGCTTGTTCTTCATGTTCTTATAAATTGCATGATTGTCAGACTAAGATTTGGCACACACTGTAGTCTACTTTCATGTTGGCGCACTTATTGATATCCCTCAAGGAAGGAAACCTAAATGTGCTTTGGGTAACGATAGCTCGGAAACATATAGGTGTGTGCATGTGGGTCGTAGAGTCAAATTTATAATCGACCATACACTAGTCTTAGCCAAAAAATTGGCCCGAAGGGTTACAAATAGAGATAGCCTTAGTAGCAAACTAGGGCTAGCGTTACGCAACCCTAGAGCCATCGATAAGGTGCTTTACCCCCTTTGTCTTTGTTGGCCTAGGGAGAAGCATTTATGGTGTAGTGTTTGGGACGTAATCATACGGGGGAGATTCAGATCTGCACAGCAAGCACGATCGTTGTTGCATTTCCCTAACTTCGGAGACGGTACAGATGGAAGATTACATCCGCACCCTACGTGATAGGTATGGGGAATTATTGACCATCGACCACACCACATGTCATAAACACTATAATAGTCTTGTACATCTTGTATGTGTTGGAATCGAGGATCAAAACACCACCGATCATGTTATGCAAATACTCCCAAGTGATAGTTTATATAGTTTGTTCTATTGTGATTTGCATGCTAGTAGTTGTTAGATGACCCCCCCAAGCCTGTTTTAGAAATACTAGCTATTCCCAACACGTGATCGGATTGATGATCCGATCGTGACTGTGTGTAGTGGTCAGAGCGGGTCAACCCCGGTCTTGCCACTATCTACCTCATAGGCAGTATAGTGGTAGGAACAGGAGAACCAATATAAATCTCTATATTTGATCCCTTCCTTTCGGGTTAGTAGATTTCCCGTGAAAAGGGTATTTATTAGCCGTGCCGAGAGGGGGTGGGTCAATTAACACACAAGTTAGGTCCATTCTAATGGAAATGAAAATTCATATTAAACTCTTCAAAAATAACATTGTAAACATTATCTTACTTGACCTCCTGGGATGGTACTTATGATACGATTGGGAGGTCGTCGTCGTACCTCTCAAAGATACTATTTTTAAGCCCAATATGCTTACTAAATACAACTAAGTATATAGTTTGGCAAGTCGGGGTCGTCCACAGAGA